>DWME01001829.1:0-23037 GCA_018244795.1 Parelbella ahira ahira
ACGTTTCACCATGTACTCGCTCTTCAACTGCGGACTGTACTTCTCTGAAGCAATCCAGGTAAAACCTTCAAAAATCTTTCACATGTACCTCTGAAGACAAGGTCTTTTCTGACTGTATTGATTTTTTAGTTTTAAACTAATGTTTTCATTTTTGCCGGGTTTTATTTCTAGGAATTTTATATACTAAACGCCATGTTATATGATTTTTAGGATTATGTACCGTTCTTTATGAACCTAATTATGCAGTTAAGAATTTGTTAATTGCATCTGATCCGTTATTTCATTCTTTTTATTCATTCGTTCATATGCCGTGATTGTTGATATTAAATTGACGTATTGTATGTGTCGCTTCCAGAAACAATACTTCAATCGTCACCCGCGCAGCTTGAACCCGGTGCAGCTCAACGACGTGTTCTTCTCGCTGCACGCCGCCTTCGCGACCATCGTCACTATCGTCCAATGCTTCATCTATGAGGTATTTCACTTAATCTTTTAAATTAGAACGCTTTATTATAGATACTACTTTGTTTATTCATGTGTGTGTAATTTTGATTCCCAAAATTTATAGTATTCAAAAGTCTCCAGGTAAAATTTTTACAAAATTTTGAATTGGGTTTTTCGATATCTCTTTTACTCTTATACATTCAGTGTCTGAAATTGACATAAGGGAGTGGAATAAAGACAAAGTAAAAATAAAAATTACTATGTAAGTTGATATATACAATTTAATATTTAATTAACTGCAGGGACACAAGAACGATATTAAGAAACAGATAAATTAAATAATAAAATGTGCGATCGCAGCGCCATCTGAGACACTATACATTGCTTCGGTACAACAGTAAAGCCATGCATGTTTTGTAGGCGCTTAAAAGTATCAAAAATTGTTGGGTTGGATCCTTATCCAGGACAAATGTTTATATTATGAGCACATGTGTTTGTACAGTGTTAGGATATAAGAAGTTCTTGGGCGAATTTCATACATATTCTACTATCTATAACCGGGTGTAAGTGCTTATT
The DNA here is from genome assembly GCA_018244795.1 of Parelbella ahira ahira. Taxonomy (NCBI): domain Eukaryota; kingdom Metazoa; phylum Arthropoda; class Insecta; order Lepidoptera; family Hesperiidae; genus Parelbella; species Parelbella ahira. Next base: position 1,021 of record DWME01001829.1, read on the forward strand.
GAAATATAAAGCCCGGCCTGTTTTTAATGACGTTGTTGACATATTCAAAATAAATAGTTTATACATATATGTATAATTCGTTTGCATTAACTCTGGGCTACTTAGGTTAGAGCCATTGTAATTTAGTTCGGCTTGCTGTGTCGTATGATAGCATATGATAAGAAGGAGCTATGAAATATCACCCTCATTGACATCGACGAGGCCCATTCACATGTTGAGTAATCCGGTGCGCAGCGCGAGGGGCAGCGCGTGTCGCTGGCGGGGCGCGCGCTGCTGGCGGCGGGCGCGGCCGCGGGGGGCGTGGCCGCCGCGCTCGCCGCCGCCGGCACCGTGCAGTGGCTCGACTTCCTCAACTACTGCAGCTACATCAAGCTCTGCATCACGCTCATCAAGTATGTGCCGCAGGTCGGTATCGCGGCGCCGCTGTGCCACTCTTGCTAATGTTGTTAATGTTTAAAGCATTATGTGCCCTTGCCAGTTTGTCCTATCTTTAATACTAAAATATAAAAAGAATTGCAAAGAAAATTGGCATCAAATTATTATATGCACCGTTGTAACATGAAATATACCTCTGTCATCCCTCGGGTGATATATTTTCTATGTCAAAACGCCGTGAGATATAATGATTTTTACACAGAGTTCGATTTTTCATTCCTACTAGGGATACAATCCCTATAGGGATTCCCTAGTACTAAATGTAACAGCTGTGAGAAACTAGGACTCAATAGGTGTTAAAACATTGCACTTATACAGGCAGAACATGCTTTATACAATGTTTATATTATAATGCATCGAATTTTCCAGGCGTATATGAACTATAAGCGCAAGTCCACGGTCGGCTGGAGCATAGGCAATATATTCCTGGACTTCCTGGGTGGTTTCCTGTCCATCCTGCAAATGGTGTTAAACGCATATAACTACAACGACTGGGCTTCCTTCTCCGGGGACACTATCAAGTTCGGACTCGGTCTCTTCAGCCTGGTGTTCGATATATTCTTCATGCTGCAACACTATGTCTTCTACAGGTACGGACTGGTCATATTACATGGTTTTTTCATGGGCTTTAATGGGTGGATGGGGTTCCCATTTGAGAATTCCAATTTTAAGTACTCTGAAGTTATTATGGAGGTCATTATTAATCGATTTAAATTTTTCATTTCCTAACTTTGGTCTTGTTCTTGTGTCTCATAACATAAACTTGAAAGTAATAGAGTTATTTTTGTTTCCATTGTTGAGACGTGTGTCAACTGATGTGACATGATAGGATACTACATTCCTCTGTCTAAACCTTCTGGGAAATTTAGTCGTGATGTCATATGTTATGTTATTGTTACCAAACATTAATGTTTGACTTTTGTGACACAAAACATTTAATAAAACACCAATATTTTATTATTTTCGCTCAAATACATACATACATACATATATGATAGGGATCATCCAGTCTACATTTTGTACCACAAATGGGAATTCCATTCAAATTCATTGGTGGCTTATAACAATAATAACGCTTTGATCAGACATTAAGTAATCACTTTGAAATATAATAATAATTCTTTCTGATGGTTTTCCAAAATTACTTCTTGTCTATTATCATGCGGTTACGGTTACGGGTTTAAACTGAAACAATAATCATGGGGCTTCTTAATATACATAACATATTATTATTCGTTCGGGATTCAGTTTGATCTGAAATATAATAATAAAAAGACGTCGTCTCATCTGGGAACATCCTTAAATTATCCATGTGAGAAGAAAAGAGAGACAGAAGACTTAGAAAGTTTTAACCAAGCAACAACTAAATTTCCAAAAAATCACATCAAGTTACTTTCCGTTTATTTACAACTTATATGGCCGATCGGAGTATTCTTTATTATTGGCACTGACACCATAGATACTGAACAGATAGCAGCACTGTCACCTAGATGGCAGCACCGTCATCTACAGCAAGGTATTGCCGAAAACTTAACATTTCTTCTACTCGATGTCGTTAATGAATGAAACAACGAACAAGAAATTATCAACTAGAGAGACCTGAAAGCTGTAATGATAAGGTTTTTGAATTTCTTTATTCGTGAGACAGCAAAGATATGTCGACAGTATCATTAGTATAAAACAGCTTGGCAGAGGATCTTGTGAAAGATACAACAAATGTATGATGTGGGATAATTGGAAAACTAATGACGGAAGGAAAGGAAAAGATGTCTCTGGTTAATATTTAAGCGGATTGATGAGAAGAGTTTGATGAGTGAAATGGAAAAATAATAATATATTAACAGAACGAGCATTAAAAAGAATGCTCGATATGAGGTATAGTACACATCATTCTATAAAAAAGGGTTCGAAATTCTACGCAAATGTCACAGGGGATCTGCTTCAAAACAGGCTTTCGCTTACCGCTCCGAGGGGTATGGAACATCCAACGGGGCATTCAAGACGCTAAAAGCTATTCACACTTTAACACCTAAGAATTTGGTAAAGGAAACCTTTGTGATTATAATTTTCAGAGAGGGCAAGCATTTTATGGTAGATGAGAGTAGTGAGGAGGGCTCGGATATGATGCATGTCGGTGTCGGGAGTGAATACTTTTTGGTGCCAACCTGGTATGTATGTACGAGGCCGGTAACGCCAACGCCACACAATCCTGTAGGTATGCGACGATGTAACACTTTGACTGCCACTGGAATAACTCGGAGACTTAATCGATTTTATTAACTAATGGTGTAGTTATTTGTAAATATTAGATATCGATTATTTTTTCCTTTTTGCTTATAAGCTTTTAGTTCCAAAAGTAATTTTGGGTAACGAATTTTATTGCTTTGAATAGAAACATTTTTCAACTTTAATATGTACATATTTTTTTTTAATAATCGATCAGCTTATTACGCTGTAAAATGTTTGAAATTCGAATCGAATAATCGGAACGATTTGATGTTTTTTATGTTATACTCTATTTATACTCTATACTAAGTGCGATGTAATATTTGACCATAATATCCAAGTGTAGCTTTAACAAATGTAAAATAAACACAGATCAAATCAAATATATGTCAAGAAATAAAATCCAACATATCCTTAAACTATGAAGCGTATGGCGAACTGCCAATAATGATTATGGATACAAACAATTTCTTCGGGCTTACGCGCCCTGATTCCCCAGCCTAGGGTAGATTCATCGAAAGAAAAACATTTGATAGGTACTTCTCGAAATTTAACTGTGCATATCATCCACCCTTTTATCACCCCGCTGTTAGACTCCAGTCACCTCTTAAAATGATGGTTAAGGCATTATTAATTGTTACATTACAAATTTGCACGATTAACGCTAAAGGAGTAGTGAATCATCCCTTGTTCATCCATCCTTTCGATATTTGACTATAAATATTTAAGCAATGAACTGAAATTAATATTATACCTATATATTTTTACATATATTAGGTAATACAGATTTAATTGAATCCGCTTGGAAATTTGTAACTTTGTCACAAAATTGTAGTACTCCTTTTATCTTTCCAGTATCGATTTCAACCTGTTCGATTAAAATTTAATAGTAAGCATAATCAAAAATCGATATTAATATTCGATTGAAATTACCATAGTGAAAATATTGTACAACTGATATACCTACATATCTCAGATAGTACCTGGTATTGTGAAAAGAGTATGAAGATTTCCATATTGTTTTTTTCTTAAATTGTGTTCGAAGAGGATTTTGCTTTCTTTGTAGTGTTAGTATCGTTTGTATATTTTTAGGCACGCAGATGAAAAGAAGTATGACCTGGATGTCAAGGTGTGAGGAGGCGTCGCTCAGCTTTAAGCAGCTCAAGATCCTATCAAGTTCTGAATATAGGATAAGCGCGTATTTATTTATTGTCGATTGTCACTCGCTGAAACGTTAAGACAGAAATCTCAAGTACGTCTTAGATATTAGTAAAGACTATAGGTAATAACAGACTAAAGTTCTTGATACTCCGCAGTCCTAATGTGAATATACAGACTGACGTAAGTATGAGATAAAATATTTTAGAAGTATGTTCAAAGTATACGATTCGGATTATAGTAACATCATTTTAAGTAGTTACGTCTCACATTTCCTTATGCCATCGTAACGAGTTAGAAAAGGACGACTGTATTATGGTAGATGACGTCAAGTTGATGCACTTGTCAGAAAATACGTTCGTATTAAGTTGCCTAACTACTTATACAGCATGTCAGAGTAAAGGTATTATGCAATCAAGCGAATTACAGAAGTTAGAATGCAATTCTTAATAATTAAATATGAAAAAGTCTCCTTTGTCTATTATGTTTGTTTTTATCACACAGGTAACATGTACAGACAAGAAAACAGTATATATATTATGTATTTAGTTTAAAAGAAGGTATTACAAAGTTCCCCAAATATTAAACATGTTATCTATTTATTATTCAGTTTCCGATTAATAGAGTAAAATACTCTTTGTGTGTGCATGTTGACTCGCTGTCTGTGTGGGAGAGGGGCAAGCAGGGGGGGGGATTGTTAGTTAATTGTCTATTTCAAATTTTTGAAAAGATTGTTCCACAAAATTTATGTACCTAATAATCTTTTGTTGAGTTCGTTGTTGTTATAAGATGAAGTTTTAATATTACAAATTGATCTGTGATAAACCAACACATTTGCATATTAAATGTGTATATATTTATCACTGGTATTTTTGTTTTCCATACCTTGACATGCATTTAAATTCCCATTCGATATTGGACTTTTTGTTGCCATTCATACTAATTTATTATTACAATTTTAAATGTAGACTAAAAATATTTTTCTTTTTTTATTTAATTTTTTTTCTGCTATGGGCACACTGTGGTAATTCGTTCTTACGGTATTATATTGAAATGTATTTATTATATTCTTTCATTTATATCTGCATGTTATTGTAAATAGAAATAAAGCCGAACATTGCAATGTGCTCATAGTAAAATAGTTTTAATTAGATTATGTTATTTTCTTTTTTTAATAAATGTCTTTTGGTTTTGCTGTGTTTCCATTTAAATACCTCCACCTTATTATTATGATACATCAAAATAGTAAGACAAAAAGTATTGTACGCATAGTATTTCAATATTCGTCGATACTCATCGATATTATTATTACATCATTACATTTAAAGTTATGACGTCATAGATGAGATATATAATTTGGTATTAGATAGGTCTGAATTCGTATTTCTACAAGGGCTAGAGTAAAGTTTTGCTATAAATCAATCTTAATTTGAGCAGCTTTGTGAGACTCCTTGCTATTTGTAATATATTTTCTTCGTATTGCTTTTCTCAGCTGTCCCATTACGCCGTGCCCACTAAAGCAGATGCCAGGATTTGATTTATTCCTACACACTGGACATTACATTCCGAAAGATAATTTCAAGTAATTATCGCTCTCTTCCAATGAAAACGTACCCTAATATTATTTTCTTTTTGCACAATTCAGTTAAAATGTAAAGAATTGACCTATTTGCACTGTTTAAATGCTAGCTGGGTATGTGATGACGTCACAGCGGCTTGTTTGTACGGTGCGAAGAAAATCGGTTTTTTAATAGTCTGATAATTTTACTCTTACGTGTCTCGTAAGTGTTTAATCACATGATTATATATCTCGAGGTTTGTAGGAACAGCATCAGTGTGTTAACATTCAAAAAGCACGACATTTAATCATCGAAAGGATTACATACAGACGTCTATGTTAAAAGTTGTTGCTTATAGATTGAACAATATTATGTGTGACAACAATAAACGTTAATTACTTTTCCTGTGATGTGATACTAATTACTATATAAAATATATAATACTTAAAGGAATTTGCTCGCGGCGAATTTTTGCTTCATCTTCGGTATCTGGTAATCAAGATTTGGTTAATAGTAGTTCGAGTTAAGTCTCCTGTGACGTCGGCTGCTTAGACAGGGAAAGAGCTAATGAACTGAATGCAGAGTGACTGGGGTATATCATAACAGATATCTTGAAGATTTGCATGAAACCCGAGGTGGCCCATATTAGGTGTATAGGTGTATAAAAATATAGCTTCTTTAAGCGCATCTCTTGTTGCCACAAAACGTATCACATCTATGATGGAAACGCAACCTTACATAACATAACAATTTGTGTGGAACTGAAATGATCAATAGTGTCGTATCAGAGTTGCATTGAAATTCTTACTGAGATAAAATCATTCTAATTTTGGGTACGGCTTAATGGTTACTTTATAAGATTCTATTGTGTGTTAACTTATTCTCTACATATTAGGTATAAGGCCGAATATGTAGAAAGTACTTTTTCTATCGAACGTGATTTAGTGATACATATAGGTTGGCCTACGATATCAGTGCTATGAAGACTTAGTAGCGCAACTCACAGACCATAGCGTGATGCAGAGTTGAGAGTTTCCCTGTGGTTTCTCCTGTGGAGCCTGAAGATGAAATCAGTACAATTGTGGTTTGCTGTTTTACGCAATTGTGCGGTGTAAATTAGTTAATCTCGAAATTGGTGTGATTTTATTTTTTATTTAAAGTTTTTTAAATATTACAATTTTTTATTATTACGTATATTTTTTAAATATTTGTACTCGCTCACTATCCAGTGTGATGTAACATACAATTCCTGATTATGATGGTTAAATTAACAACTATCTATGTATATTGTTGACATAGTCACTCATACCAATGTAATACTATACATACACAGAATAGAACAGTCGTACAGAATTCCCGGGAAGGACGACGATATGTGTGGCCGCATATCGTTGTAAGAATCGGTAGTCATGGGAGATGACAACATGTGTCTTCCCGGTGTAGGACCCGGAAGGGCGTCACGCTAGGAGGGCACCGGTGCGTTCCGTAGGAGATCCTGGAGCCCGTCTACTAGCGCAGAGGAAGCCCACGGGGGGAAGGTTAGGGGGGGGGGGGGGTTAGTATGGTACACATCCCACATAACCTGTATTTCTCCCAGGATACCGGGTACCTTTTGAAAGCTTCCCCCTCAATAACAAAAAAAAGATATACAGAATTAGATGAGTGAGATACAGGAACTTATGAGAAAAGACGAACGAACGAAAGAATAAAGGAACTAGTATCATGCAAGTGATTGTGCAAAGCAATATTGACTACAATATTTTGGTTATTAGTCGAACTAAATAATCTCTTGATAATAAATATCAGCGTTACAAGACGTTTTTGTCCAATAAAGCTGATAAAAATGCTTATTATTGATATTTTAATAGTTATATCTATTATTCGATTCTGTTTGATATTATCTATTAGATACATATTCAATGGGTGTTTATGATAAGGCATTACATGTCTACACACAGCCCATGAACAATCAACAACATCACCTCACCGATATTTTGTGTTGTTGGTCTGTGTTGGCAGTCCGGAATGTCAGTGTGTAGCCCGTTTTAAAGTATAAATATGCCAATATTTCCAATTATTTAGTTGTATGGTTCGATGTAACGAGGTTTCGCGTTTTTACAAGTTTAACATTATTTAATAAACGATTATGTATATATATTTAAAATAGTGTTTCCGTTTGTTTCTTTATTTTCATGTAGTATACGGTGTACGGTATAGATTTCTTTCCGAATTGCTTATATTTCATGATTATTCGGAGTGCATTGTCTGTTAAAAGAAAAAAAGTGAGAAAAAGGTGAAGATGGTGTGGGACAGAGAAAAATAAAGAAATAGAAGAAACAATTATTTGTACACAAAATTATATCACAAATATAAAATAAAACATTAACGACTAATAAAATTAAACAGCTCATTAACGGCACATTTTTTTATTATTCCTAAGCTCTGAATAATACCTACTGTGACTATGTACATCAATGACTATAAAACTCAAGTTCCTAACAACCTACATACATTGCCTTGTTTATTCTGTTAAGCCTTTTATGCGTACGGTTTAATTCCGCATTGTATATAGAATGGTATTTCACCATGAAATTCTCAAACATTTCATTTGTTACAGGAGCGCACGGTACATTCTCCTACCCGGTACTAGCTACAATACTGATGAGTTGGAGTACGCCGATGATGAAACCAGAGATGAAGAACCGAACTTGGAAACCCCTTACCAAGGTGCACCGGTCTAGGAACAGTGATTTTGTAAAATGAACTATGACTGGAAGGAAATAAGATTGAATATTAATTGTTCAATAATGAAAGCATATTTATGATAGATTTAATGACGCCTGGATACCTGGAACAAGAGAGCAAAGTTGAAAGTGAGAAAACGACTTTGATTTTGAACACTAGTTTAAAGTCCATTTCGATTCTTACATCTTCCAGCTACAGACGCTGCCAGCGAGTATGGCGATAGATAACACCATTTAGATAAATAAAAACCTATATGGAAGTACAAAATGGATGACAACCTTGCTAAGTAAATCCAGCGTTACTAGAAGCGATTATTTAAATGTATATTTATAGAAATACAGAGACATTCCACGTCAAAGTGCGGGCTATATCTCTGCACCTTGAGGGTAATTGTATATCCCGTACGTATTGTGAGATAATTTGCAATTTGCATCGTCGCAATAAAAAATCGTGATAATTGTAAATATGACAGCGTTGTGGTACATTAAGTGTGGTGCAGTGTCGAACTGAGAAATTAATCGAACTTATTTATATAAGACTATTGACAGTTCAGTGGAAAAACGCTATTAGTGCACCAAATATAGGTTATAATTATTATTCTTCTTAAGCGAAAATATTATGGCATCACTAGATTCTTATACTATTTAAATATATCTAAGTTATTTGTATTAGGTATTTATGTTTCACAAATAAATTTTTTGGTAGTCATTCGCACCTAGCTTTGCTCGCTATATGTAAATAGATTTTAATACTAGCAGATCAAAGTATGCACGCTTCTTTATGTCAAAACTGTATCGAATATACATATAGGTTCTTGGATTATTCCATAAGTAAGTAACTTACAAGAACCGGAATATAACGAAGTGCCTCCGGTCTGCATGAAATAAGTGTAACTTAGTTGAGAGAATCACTATCAAAAATTCAAGTGATCATAAATATTTTATATTGTTCTTGTATAGTGTTATCTTTTTATTAAGGTCACATTGAAATCAATACTGAATTGCGGGTAGTTTCGAGTGATCGTTATTTTAAAACATTCGAATTTCAATATTACTCATTCATCGCATTCCATTTTGACTCATAAGTACGTGTGTTAGAACAGTTTTTGCTATACCAATCCGGTTTAGTTCGGATTATGTGCAGTAAAGGCGAGATTCGGGTAATGAAATAAAACTAAGTCTGAGCTCAGTGATATACTTCTTACATGACAATAAAGAATAAAGATGAACAGATGATTACTGCAATACATATATTTTAATCTAACTAGACTAGAACTCCCAGAAACTCCTATATTCTTAGATTGTACCTATGTCATGCACGTTTAGTGGCTACTACAATTTAGAAAATATTGCACGTTTAATAATACTCTGATATCTATTTACATTAGCTTCGTTGTTAATAAGGTGTTTTTAAATGAGCGACATTTTTTCATATACGTATGAGTATTTTATAGCAATAGTATCAAAGATGTTATATACATAGTAGGGACGACATACGGCTGCCTGTAAGCGGCAACGTCTGACGGTTAAAAAGAGAGAAACGATCGCGATTCCCTATCTCTATCTCTCTCTGTTTCACTACTGACGCATGCGCAGCAAAAGAACCACTTGTTTTTCAATTAATGAATTCGCGCTAGCGTTACTCGTGCACGCGCGAGAAGAAAGAGACAGAGATAGGTAGCCTCATTTGCCTTCTCTTTTTTCCTCTCTCTCTCTCTTTTTGTTGGCTTTCCTACTCTATATATGATATCTCTATGAATAGTATCGTCGTAAATTATAATAAAGATACGCTAGAGTAGAGCCTGGCAACTAGACACAATAGTGATGTTGCCAGTACTGAGGGATTTAATTTAATGGCTAAAGTAAAGACAAAATTGCAAAGAAATAATAAACATCATCATCACTGTTTACCGTGGAAACGTTAAAATTAAATAATTAATCTCATATATACCTAAGTTTTTAATATTAAATGGTCATACTCTATGTTTCCATTCACCTGTATTAAAAATATATATTTGAAACGCTCTCGCTTTGTGTCTGGAGTGTTTTGTATCGGTGTGACCAAATATTGATGTATTCGTTAATTAGATGTTAATTATGCAATTAGCGAGCATTTTATGAGCAATTATTCATTATAACTACTGGTAGTTCGGAGTCAGGGGTTGTGTCCTGTGTATCACAATAGGCGCTACCCTATTCCATGAGACGTACTGTATAACCGATAAAAAGTGTGAGTATTACATTCCTTTGCCTATCCTCTGGAGGAAATTCAGGCGTGATCTTATGCTATGTTGTAATAAATCTTTTCATAATTGTATGTATATGGTTCTAATGAATAAACTTTCAAAAGTTTATCATGGGGTTTTATTCAATAACCTTTACTGTCAGTACTTAAATAGTTCTTGAACAATTTTATGGCCATTTTAATTACATTATGCTAATGATAATTTAGCAGGCTCGTTACATGAAACAGAAACTATTTTATAGTCAATAAATAAAAGTTATTATAAGTATTTATAGGTGCAGTTGACATTTCTAATTGTTATTGTGATGGTCTGTCGTGTGGAGGGCAATCAGTTGAACTTGCGCTTGCTAACATTGTTCAGGAAATGCGGTTTTTAAACGTAATATTTGTGTTAATTTTATAAGCCGTTTTATATTAGGGCCTTTAGACAAAGAGTTGTCTAAGATTAACAAAAGAAGTTTACGAGATTGTTAGTGTTGCGTCAATGTTACAATCTTTTGTCCCAGAACGTCTTCTTTATCCCATGAATTAAAATAAGCTACTACCGATACCTTTAAGACAAAAACAGCAGCAGCAGTACCTATTTTGCTGCTTCTCTTTATCTAATTATGTAGAAATGTCTAGAAGTTACTACTTTTATTTAGTATCGAGTTTTTGCACTGTACTGTTAAAATGCTTTTAATTTTTATGCTTCTCCTCTCAATTTAAGGATATAGAAACGTCTAAAAGTTTCGATATTTATATTATTCTATATTGAACGGAACGAATATTGCCCGTTCAATATTAATCGTGGCACTGAACAGATATTACTTACTTATTACTTAACGGTCGTGCAATTCCCGCATTATTAGATACATGTACCTATTTACTTGACGAAGCCGGCAGCAGGGACATCTGGTATGTGATAGTGCAAACAGGGCTATAAAGATAAGGTCCACAAAGCGGTCATGTGACTGCATTGCTAATTGTAAAGGATATGTTAATTTTTATCTGCCTGTTTGCGCATTTTACTGCCGCTTATAGCGATAACATTACAGCGATGGTTATTATTTGTTCGCTGGACAAAAAACTGAGTATTAGTTTTTATAACCTATCAAATTATTGTTTTCGAAAACCGCCCATTTTGATTACGAATATCTGTGGTTTAACATTTAGTTCTAAATTCAAATACCTACATTTTTTTCCAATTACTTAATTATTTTTACAAAAATAATTGTTTATTTATCTTATTGCCTCTTTTATCTCTTTCTTTTTGTTAATGAGGTTTGTAGACACATTATTACGCGAGAATCTGCACATGCACAGAATGATTACCTAGGAAATGAAGAATCTAATGTGAAATAACGTTATCTACGAATAAATATTTGGTACTGATACAATTGCATTTGTGCAAGAAATATCAAACTCCCAACGAATCTTGCGGAAGCATGACCCGAATAACATTACTGATAACAATTTTTAAACGTTATTTGAATAATCGATTACTTTGAGATCAATGGCTAGTATCGACAGTAACTAATTCATAAAAACTCCTATTGGTTCCTTTTTTACACCTGAAATAATGTGAAAAGGGGAATTTTAAGCAGAATTGTCATATATCTCAGATCCAATACGATAATCGTATTCGTACGTTATGTGTAAGTAATTCGCAAACAGTTAACAGCCCCCGCGGCCCCCAGGCTCATTCCCCCTCACAATTTATTTACTCAGCTGCCAAATGTTTTTGATAAGTACACACGTAATTTACATGGCCACTATCAAGTCTGTAAATTACGCGGGTAACGTTATTAATATGCAGTCACCAATGATCTGAATATAGGAAGAAATTTTATTTGCACACAAATATAAAGATTTTTTTTTCGTTAATCGTATCGCTTTATCATTCCTTATTAGATCTAAACTTTGAGTGAAATGGATTATGTTTTCAATCTAGATTTAATAATATTTTAACTAGGACCGACATCATTTTATTACAAGATAAAAGGATTTACAAACGGCATGGATCCTTTAAAAATGAGACGGCCTTATACCCAAATACTCAACCACTAATCTTAAATGTCCAAATCATCTATGCCTACATATTCCAAATGAAATAAAAACGTAACAACACGCCAGCAATCCCCGAAAAGGTACGTTGTGGACTGGAGAATAAGTATACCCAAAAGTTTATATCCACCATACCAATAAACATTAAGTATGTCAAGCATACGACCTGTCAGCTGATTTTCATAACCTTCGAGGATAAGAGAAGCGGATCAATGTCCAATAATTTCCCATTATCTCGGCGGCGAGATAAAAAGCTTAGCTGTTTTCACCATTCTATTGTATTAGTGTACGATATCTGGTAACAAGATATAAGCTTAATGCTACTTTAAAACGTATTCAAGTAAGGCTACATACGCACTGGCAGCAATCGGTATTTTGTAGTTATGTCCAAATAAGGCTGGCTGTACCTCTAACAGCTGCAACTTTTTGTAGATCCCACAGCTGGGCACGGGACTCTTGCAACTGTCGAAAGACCAGAAGTATAATGTACTACGTGTTGTACTGTAGTGTGAATAAGTTATGGGAAGTAGCCAACTTGTATACGGCATGTTGTTAAATCACTTTTACTAATCGATTGGTCGCCGAATTTACTTTGAGGTAGCAAGTGGTGACAAATTACGTGATGTGCCGTCAAAAGTACGGGAAAACTTGTGACAGAATTCCTTTTTCACTTGTCAAATTCATGTGATTTGTATCAATGACTCGCAATATAATTTTCTTTTATTTATCGCGTAATTGACAGACATGTTGATGTGCAATAAATTGCTCAGCAACAAACTATTTTATTGTACACCTTTTGTTTAACGGCGCCTATGTCTAAGAATATCGGTGCCTTGCTCATCTATAGGATTCAATGATTTTTTTTAAAGTTGATGAACGTGTATTGCCTATTCACGTACTGCATATTTGCCATGAAATTACATTTGTATATTTTTACGGTTGGATTTACACATTAAGGTTATAGTGTTGGATACAACAAGCGATGCAGTAATCTTTTGAATTCATTTTTTTTCTTACATCCGACAACAAAGATCACTGACAATTCCACTTAGCGCAAATGAAAATTATTATATTTTTAATTGTTTTTGTTTGCGAAATCTGCATTAGGTCTCACTAATTGTACTTTTCTAATTACGTCCCTGATAACATCGGATGATTTCATTTGTTCTCTGTGTGTCAATGTACTGTGTTTGTCTCGTGATGTTTTTATTTTTATCCTCCCACATATCTATTTTGGAAGAGGTAAGGACAAAGATTGTTTGGCCAAAGAAAGCATTACTTACCTTCATGTGTGTATTTTATTCAATACCACAACTCTCATTTGGGTACATGTTTGCGAGCTAAAAAAAACACAAGTGCAGTGACTATAAAACCGCCGCGCGTTTGAGTTAAATTTATTTACTTCATATTTCCCGTCCTCTGTCTATAGTTCTCTGCGCTTGTCGTATTGTCTATAGGCCACAAATACTTGATCTTAGTGACTATTGAATTTTAAAAATACATGCAAAGCGGAAAATGGTACTCTTGTTTCTTATAATTATTATTACATATTCACGTCAGGTTTCTCATTGCGTACGCAGAGAGCACCGAATGCCAAATATCATTAAAGACTTGACGTTATTTTTCTACATTTACCCCCTCTCCTTGCACCCACGACGCTTTCAGACCTTTCTTACTCATCATCGTTACCGACCTATCTCAGTCCACTGCCTCTCTCAATGAGCCCCAACGTGCCCATTCTTCAGCTTGCCGCATCCAGCTGCTGCTTTCTTACTGACCCCTAAACTAATATCTGACCTGGAACCCGGATATGAGCACGGCCTATGGCAACAGGTTTGCCATCTATTCCGTTGTGGGACGTAAACGTAACTTATGAAAAGTGGGAGTGTACTACATTCCTCTGCCTACCCCTTCGAACATTACAGATGTGACGTTACGTTTTTTTGGAACTGGAAACAAAACTCTTAGTTGTTAACAACAAATATGTAGTATGCATCACACAATCTTTATTACTTTTAAATATGTATATCAAAAAGTCAACTTGCATTGCGTTTTCCTGAACATCGCTATCAGTCACGAGAAACATTTCATGTTTGCATGGGGCAGCGGCGTGAACTCCTGCGGCACACGAGTGTTATTGTTTTAATATCAATGCTGACGATAAAGGGATTATTTATAATATTATTTGACGTGTCGTACATACATTGTTTTGAAGCTTATCACTTGAATTCAGATCACATTAGCGGTAGGTACTTGTAATAACAAATATTGACAAATGTTATGCATGTATTGAAACGGTAATTCCACCAAATACATCTTGTAAAGTACATTGGCAAGAATTAAAATGTCATGGCTTCATAGGTCATAGTTAAAAAGTCAAATCTAATGTACAAGCGAAGTCGTAAGCCTATATATATATATATATTATGATCTATGCACCTCAATCAAAAGTAGAGCTAGACCGTTGTAATGAACCAAGTTAAAAATAATGACCAGTGACTTGATATGTCACAATTGGGTCATGAAAGTGTCTATGCAACAGCCGTTAAACCGCCAAGCCAGATTATCCGAGCAATATGTAGAGTTTGCAGGATAGACAGTGAGTTTTTGATTGGATGTCACAACTATTTAACAATGCAATCTTTATTAATGATCTTTATGAGAAAAATTCGATGAGATATCAGACAAATGTTAGGGCAGTAAACTGGCTTTCTGTATATTTGTACTTTGAAAAGTTCTTAAATGCGCATTTGGTCGAATGTACAGCAAGTTAAACGCTATTGTAACGTAAAAGAAATTGTTCGATCGGAATCCTTTTGGTCCGCTTTGGCGGGCAATTATCGTGGCAAAATGTAAGAAAATATTAGTTAATGTTCTGTGGATTAAACTACTCGTACTTTTATATGTTAAAAACTTTTTATGTAATACAAACCGGAACATAGACATGCATCTTTTGGTTTTAATTAATTAAAGTACAATAAAATACAAACACTTTATCGTATACTATTATAAAATACAAAGTGCAGAACAACAGAATTCGGTAAATACAAAAGGCGGTCTTATCGCTAAACGAGCTATCTCTTCCAGACAGCCTTTACTAGAAGGAGCTTATTTATAAAAAGAAGAGAAAAGAAAGTGGGCAGGGTATACAACATTGCATTGTATTGATTCCTAGGCAAATATTTTTAAACGTTCATCGATGTAGAGATCGATCGAACCTGCCCTTGCTTAAATCTACAGATAGGTTACCACGTACTACCAGATCAGGGCTACGATCGATCAAATCTATTTAATTAATTTAAAGTCATTTTCAATTAAAATCAAACATACATTTTTTCTTCTTCATTTCAGTAGCTATGTTGTCAATGAATTAAAGGAAAATTTTGGTTTTGATTTTTAATTACTATTATGTCATCACGCTAGATCTCTTGCGGGGTAGGCCAGAGAACACCGAGTGTTTGTTCGTGTTTATTTAACTTGTATCGTATACGGTGCAATACTATAGGTATTGCTGTTATAAGATTTTTATGATATAAGATTCTTTAATGATTATTTTTATCACGTAAGTACATATCTATTAAATCAATATACATCTAAAATTACACTCGAGTATTTACATGACGTGTATATTACAAGTACACATGTGAGATTTATTAGCGAATATGTCGACATTGTATTGCTAACATCGCGCGTGATTTATTATTCAAACGAATTTGAAGTGAACCGACAAAACAGTTTTAACCCGATATAACCAGATCTGATGAAACCCAATGAAGTGCTGTTTTCATTAGCGAGGGTGAAGGGCAGTCGCCCGACGTGGTGACAATGATATGTGACGAGATGGGGATGGGACTAGCGTCCAACGAACTTTCCGATAATTCGGAAGGAGGGAGAGACCAAAGCGGTGGGGTATAATTAACCCCACTCGGGTTGAAAAACATAACTGTAGGTTGCGAACTGTACTGTGACTGACATTATATTTTAGTGTTAATCAATAAAGTAAGTAATCGAGGACTTGTTGGTTGGGTCTCTACGGATGTCAGACGATTTTAATGATTACTAAATGATTTTGTTTTCAAAAATCGTTGCTTCAATTCGTCGGTTACTAGGTTGGAATCCAAATCCTCTAGAGAATCTGTTTCGCAGCAGCATGAACAGGTATAGATGAGAAACCGAAAATATCACCCTTAGATAATCGTTCAAGGTACGTATATAGTTTTTCGTTATAAATATTCCGGCTGCCTGGCACCACATTATTTATATGGACGCGAAGGCGTTTTCCTAAATGTCATATATTACCTTATCGATGTGAGGTTACGGCGTACGCGTGGTTACTTGATAATTTTCCGCCAAATTTCACTGACAGCGTCGGCCGGTCAAACACTGAAGATGGATCGTGTGCGCGGTGCGGCCTCGCTGGAGGTGAGACCCTCGCTAAGAGTGCGGGTCTCGCATATTTATTTCGCTCCTAAAAACGATATATAACATTTTGCTCATTTTTTCTGATGCAACAATCGTGTATCTGCATGAGACACTACGTCAATCCTTCGCTATTGCAAATAGGACTTGGATTAAAAGGAGAAATGTATTTAGATAACGTACATTACGAAGACACAGGCAATAACAGAGCGTGTGGATTAATGTAATTATAAATAAAAACTAAACAGATAATATTCTATTAGATCTCTATTATCGTTATTATCTCGTCGGGTCTCTTACGTAATAAGTAAACCTTACAGATCTGACGTACTTCTTCTATATTCTTCACTTTCTAGTCTACAAGTGAATTTCCAAAGCCTCTTTTCCAGGCATTATTCCTAAATATACATATATCAAGGCGTAAGGATAGGATTCAGTATGATGCAATAGTTGGATAGAATATCGTCACAACAACGTAATAAATATAAAAAAAAACTGTTAAATTTCAGTAATAAATTAAGGAAGTAATCGTAGCGAATGATAACATGTATCTATTGCGATCATGATGTATCAATTGAGGTTCTATTTTGTGTCCTATGTGATAATTCGCTAACTTGATTCGCATGTCGACTGAGCGCATGCCTGTCATCAAATACTAGATTTACGCACGAACTTGCTTTCAAATGTAGAATTTGATTTTTTTAAAATATAATAAGCGTAGGTATGCGTTTTTTTTATTGCATAAAATCCAGTCTTATAGCATACTTCACTTGTATCGAATTCATTGGCTGTACCATCTACGTTAGTGTTTTTAACTTTAATGTCTTTTTAAATGTATTTAATTTGTTCTGTGTTTAAAAATAACAACAAATTCGTGTGGTTTTCTTAAATTTTTCTTGATATTAATATTAAAAGTAAGAAATCTTTTAGGTCATGCAAAAACTTACGTGGGAAGTATAGCCGGCAAGTATATTTTAATAATGAGGTGGCATTTTTATATAATTTGATGTCCTAAGCATTCACTATCATCATCATCAGCCTCTGAATGTCCACTGCTGGACATAGGCCTCCCATAATCGGCGCCACTCCTTCCGGTTCTGGGCCTTCCGAAACCAGTAGGTACCTAGTTTCTCGCTTTCTTCTTCAGTTGTTATACCATTAAATATTAACTCATATATTTTAGATGAATAGGGTCATAAGAATCAGATTGCTATTATAAGTGTTTTAAACTCGGACAGAGAGCAACAAAAAAACATTATGCAGATACGGTATCTATAGATGAATTTATATCGGTTCGCGTGCAATTAGCAGTTATCTGGTAATTACAAATGCAGTCTAAAGCTAATATAAAATATAATTTTGAAAATTTTGTGCTTACATAAATCGTAAAAACTCTTATTTACTGTTGATAGTTAACAACTGTTAAAAATATTTTGGCAATAAATTTTTAGAATCGATATAGGTACCTACTTGTTCCAAAAATTTTTTCAATTTTTTTTGCAAGGAACGTTAGTAAAATAAATAAATAAATATCCAGAGTCCGAGTCAGTACTAGAAAAAAAAGAGAAATCCAATAACATTTCTTACATCGAACCTTAAACAATGCATTCATTTCACAGTTTATTATTGTTAATATAATAAAAAGCTCATACAAACCGGTTTTAGATGGTTGGTTAATTTAACTAAAACTACGACAAATCTTGAGTTCTCAGTAGCAAATATTTGGCTTGGTTCTTATATTTTTAGCCTCATCAATTATTAATGAAGTTTATTTGGCGTTCAGTTCCTTTCGTAGCGTGTAAAGTACTTCTACTGGAAATTTCCTAATAAAAACGAGCGAACAACTTTTAACATATAGATATATTTTAGTATTCAAACGCAATGCAGTTTACATAGATTAAAATGTTATAATACAGAATGCTATTTTTGAATTTCTATGTTCATAACGAGAGAAAGAACCAATTTTGCAATTATTACAATATCTTTTGTTGTTCGGCATATACAATTTATACTAATATAGTGTTCTACGATATTTTAAAATATGAGTACTCATTTTTAAATATCGAGTAATGTCAAGATACAACGAAATCTTAAAAGTCATAAACAAAATCACTAACTTGCAACCATTACTAGGCAAACTTTAGTAAAAAATATTAAGAGATGAGATGTGGTAAGAAAACAGGTGAAAAAAATTTTCAGTGATTACAATTTAATAGCAGAAGACGTATGGATAAAAATGGTAGCAGAAAGGGAAACAGGAAATCAAACTGGGAAGTTAAATTTCAAAGTACCTATCTATTTTTATAATGCTCCATGTCTGAGGCTTATTTGGGAGAACACACAGACTTAGGCTAAAATTTTGGTCATTCACTGTTGAGGATTGAACGTCGTACCTATTATAATTTTTGATTCCCAAATATTGCAGATATGTAACAGACAAGAATTTACGTATTTGTAGCAGAAATTATAGTAATGTTCAGCCTGAATATGATGGATATGTTATATATTCATGTGATATGGGTAATGGGAGAGCTGTGACAGCTTTTTTTTAATGGGTATTATGAAACATTTTTTAAACTCAGTAATGCAACAGTTCCTCTAATATTACTACAGAAAACGTACGCTAATCATATGACCTGTTTTTAAATTACGCAGATTTTTGTCTTTTTTAAATGACAGTGTCAGAAACATGTGGGCATTCGTTACGTTATCAGTGAGAGGGTGAAAACGGTACGTCATTCTGTACCTAAACATGATTTTCGCGCGGGAAAACATCTACATATATATGTGTGAAACTTGCAAGTACCATCAGTTTGCAAGTAACCGTCGATAGGAGAGGACGCATATATGCATTGAAAAATGCGTGTACAATTTCGCAAAAATATATTGTAATATCAATAAAAGTGACCTTAAATTAGTTTAAATAATGTGATATTATACAGGCATTAATTATAAAACTGTGATATTGTGTCAGACTATTTATATTGATTTAGTGTAAATAATATAGGCAAATAAATATACGCGATGGCTGATGAGAAGTAAGTAGAATTGTTTTTAGTTATATTTAATTTAAGACCTCATTACCTTGAAGATATATTTTATCTATGACACACATGCATTGCATTCCATTTCAAATTAATGTAACGGTTTTTAGTCGATTTAGGATTAATTTTGAAATATAGTAAAAGAGCAATGTAACGGGATCTTAATAAAAATAGTTTTTAATGTATGGATCTAGGCAGTCCATGATCACACCATAGCATGGTGCTTCGTGTTGTCTGCATATAAGTGGTTCCTAATCGAGGCAAATACATGCAAACGTACTTAGTTATTCTACATAATTTATTTTGTTTGTGACACACGTGTATTGATGTTATTCAATAGACACTCATTGATAATTAAATTAAACTATGTTTTACATGAATAATGCAACGTGCAAACAATAATATTTTTCATAAACAACTCCGAGTTGCAGTGTCCTATACTTATAAATTATGTGTATATCTATAGATATATATATGGACAAATAAAATCATGTGTAATATTTTGAAATAGATGTGATACTTTAATGCAGAAAATTGCAAAATAAATAAAATGAGAGTGTAGTACAAAAATTAAAACAAATTTAATTTGTTATTGGAACGGAACGTAAAAACACAATTCTATTGGCAATTTATAAAGATTTAAATAACATTAACTGTAAAAAATTCTAATACTTTACCCGAATGTTTAAATTTGGAATTCAATGGTGTATTGCTATATGGGCCATTAGGTTATTTAAAATAGAACGCTCTTGCGTAATATGAATGAACGTCTGCGTCTTTTTCGCGGCATTTTCCGTTCTCAAACCATTACTACTACTCCAGTCCGTAATAGATCAGTAAGATCATACTTGAGACTTCGCCGTTCTGAACAATACCTGTAAAATTGTAGCACACAAAAAACAGTATGCAAATAAAACTGGCATATTTGCATATTGATGATATGAATGATATGGAGATGATGATATGGAGGTTTTTAAGTATTACTTTATTTTGATAGTTTTGTTACGAAATCATACATTTTAGAGATATGTATTTTCATAACGCAAATACAAGTACCACAGAATAGATTGGTTATATTTTAATTTTAATTCGTTTTCAGAGTTTATATATCCTTATTATAAACGGTAATTAATTACTAATGTTTAGTGTAATTAGTGATATAATTACATTTTAAATCTGCCAAATCATGGTTAGCATGTCTCTTATTAGACTTCTGTCTCTGTCGCACTGCCCCTGCACTTATTTCTACTACTAGTGTTACAATTATTATAAAATTTAAAATACAAAAAAAACGTTTTTCTAACTCGAAATTCCCCGTAGTTGTTCCGAGTTTGGATTTGTGTCCACTGTATGGGAATAAAGTGGGAGTAAATGTAGGGAAATGGGAGTAAAGGTAGCATTGTTATTCGTTAATTTAATTTTGTGTTTATAAATTGGACATGCTTATACTTTTCATTTATATTCATTTTAAATATATCCCAATAAATTACCTTTTGTTTTTCATATTAGAAATGGAATAAAAAAACTATTATCAGAAAGTTGCCATTAATAACATTATATAACTAATAATATTTTAATTTTATTCAAGAATATTATGTTAAGTTTAACTAAATATTGTCGTTTAAAAAATAAATATTAACTGCTTAGGTTATTGATAACCACTACGCATAATTATTATTATTTTGTGTTCATGACAGGTTTTTGATCGTGTAGGAAAAAAATATCGGGTGTCAAATATTCTTACGTATCTGAAGTATTTCTTCTGCCCCCTTTTTCTTTCTCCTTCTAGTACTTTCCTATATCATTCTTTAGTATCTGTACATTAAGCATGACTTACAAACGGGAGGGGATAGAATGGGTTTAAGGTATAATTCGTAAAACATAATTGGGTACTACGAGCAATAATTATAGTATTTACTTTGTATTTATACATATAAAACACTACAATTTTAGTCAACAAATAACTTATTTGAAGACTGACCAATGACCATATAACTCTGACGCTGACAACAACTCATTGTATTCATATAAAGATATCGTGACATTTTAGAACTGTCAAATAAGTACACATTACTGAACTAAAACTGAGAAAGCAGTCGCGCGAAACGGTCCCCCATAATGTAAATAAAACTATTAAAAAA
>DWME01001830.1:0-23031 GCA_018244795.1 Parelbella ahira ahira
TGTGTGCCGGTGTATCTGCACGTGTGTGTGTGTGTGTGTGTGTGTGTGTGTGTGTGTGTGTGTGCCGGTGCAGGTGCATGCTCATGTTGTATATCTAGCGGTGTGTGTGCGCGTGTACCTGCGCGGCGGCGCGGCGCGCGGGGTGGCGCGCGCGCGGCGCCGGCGCCGACTCGCGCTCCGACTCCGACAGCTCGCCCGAGCTGCTGCCGCTGAACGTCATCTTCTTCTGCCAACAGAAATCACCTCGTCACCCTCGTCAGGCTATATGGGCCTATCGAGAAATGCTGTCCCCGCATAACTTGTGTTTGTCGGTCACCTTCCGCCGTATCCGCGTCAGAGCACCGTCCCGTCTTGAAATTACTGACTAATTTCAATGTGAAATATTTTGCAAACATCCAATTAAATGACTTAGATGTGTTCAGGTATTCTTAGATGTAACCTCTAGCCTACTATTTTATAGTACGACAGTTTATGAGACGTAATTCTTTTAAAATCACGAATACCACCATAGAAAAAATTAGAAAGGATTAAAATGAATTTCTCGTACCTTCTTAGCCTCTTTCTTGAATGTGAGCTTGGTTTGCTTAAGCCCATCTCCCTTTTCACCCTTCTCTGCCTTCTCGGCTGCCTTCTCGGGCTTTTCCTTCTTGACTCGACCTTTTGGCTTCTTCTCTCCGCTTGAAGGACTAATGCCCGTTGGATCATCCTAAAGAGCAATTGACCACAATTATTGTTTGCTAATTATATCAAAAAACATTTAGTAAAGCTATTTCTCTTACTAGCTATAGCGATTTTTGAGGTAACTCTTGTAAATATTTAAAGTATACCATTTTCTACTACATATTATAAAAATATGTAGTACTTACAGGATCATATTCCTTTTTGATCTCTTTCCTGGTCTTAGCCTTTTCTGCAGCCTGGATCCTCTTAATGAGATCCTCAGATATCTTGGGCTCCACGCGTCTTCCGTACTCCGATGGGACTATCTCGAACAAAGACTTGCGGTTTTTCTTATTGGCGGCCTGTTGTGAAAATTGATGAATTTAATACGATTATCATCATTCAAATAATGATATATCGACTAAAAAGCATTATCATAACAAATACCAAAAAATTAAACATCTAATTTGCTAGCCAACCCCCATTTGTAATCTCTAATTAAGCCAACATCTGTAGCAAGCTAGAAACATCTTCTAGAAAGCTACATCTAAGGATGGATTGCTGAACAAACACAAGCGTACACAACCACAGAGTCGATAATTTTAATCCCTCTGGCGACCTGGCGTTAGATCACTGTTACATTATTGATACAATTACTAGGACGAACCTGCCAGATCTCGTGAATCGAGATCCAGTTTAAACACAATAATAGATTAAGACGAAATATAAATTTCAGTGTTAGTAATCTGACATACCAGTTTTTAAATATAAACATAAAAATAAATATCACTATTTACTCAACATATTCTAAAATATAGTGGTCTATTAGAGAATTAAAACCTATGTACATGACTTTTCAAAATGGCCAAACAACAAATCAATGAACAGAGCCGACGTGTCATCTAAGGCATTGTATTCAAGCCATTTTTTTAATAAATACGCTTGTAATAAATATGTTTATAATGTACCTTCATCCTGTCCATCTAAATGCCAGACATGTGAATGATGATAAGAAAACATGAAAACAGTACAGGTTAATATGTTTCAAAATGACAGGAGCCTTAAAAAATAAATTAACACCATATTAAAATTAACACTATATCGTAATTTTTTAGATAAGGTCCAACGGGTCTGATGTTGCGAATGTCAATAAGCGACGATGATTACTTCCTATGTAATATAAAAAAGATTTACTGGCTGTGTTGTAAGAGATAAACAGTAACACAAATATTGATGTAGTCTTACCATCGCCTTGGAACTCTTCTTGTTAACGGTGTTTTCCTCTTGCCGCTCCTTTTCCTCAACGTCTTCCAGCTTTATGAGGAACGTATCCAGATCCTCCCGCCATAAAAGTGATGGTGTTTTCGCCCTAACGTGAGTTATTGATGAATATCATAATTATATTAAATTAAAGATTATGTGTTTAGCTATATACCTATGGGTATATATGAAATATCATTAACATTCATTGTATGTTTCTAATTTTCATAAATGTTTCTATTTACTGAAGAATAGATTTATCCATGCCAATCTGACCCCATAATTTGATACTGATTTTGCTTAATAAACTCCACACTATGGTAGCACAGAAAGATACTCATGTACAGAAAATTGGTACATTAATTGGTATAACAATGAATACAGAGACAACCAATGGTTTAATATTAAATGAAAGATTGTTTTTATCAATATTACTACCATCTGGTTAAATCATAAAATTACTCACTTGAGTGTGTTGAGTTCTGTGAGTTTCTGATCTCGTTGCTTCAAGAGTTCATCTTTCTTCTCCTTTGTCAGCATCCACATGGACATTCCCAGCAGGTAGTTGAACTTCTTGACTTCTTTTAATTGTTGGAATGCTTTCTCTAGAAATTGGATAGAAACACTTCAGGCAACAAACTTTTTTATGTGCATTATCATATTTCTTTTTATTGGCTTTTCATTTCATCTATCTCTGATTCACTTTTTAAAGCGATTTTTATCATTCGATTAGGTAAGTGATGTTACTGCCCTTACTTTTAAGTACACCTTTTAAACAATATAATCTTTAACTATGAAGATCACAAAATTGATTCAGGCATACATGGATCACCATATCTTAAAGAATAATTCAACACAAGTGTCAATGTAAAAAAATTGTGATTCTTCAAACATTTCGCTGCACTGACCTGGATCGACAGGCTTGCCCTTGGTCTCCTCCGGCTCCGGCTCATCCTCGGACTCTACCTCTTCGTCTTCTAACGCCGTCAACCCCTGCATTTTGCTGGCACGTTTCTTCCAATCCGCAATGGGGTCCGGATCATAGCCTAGAATACAGAATTTATGTAAAAATATTGTTTTCAATGTTGAGTGCAAGAATCTATAGTAGAACTTCAAACAACTGACTACTCAAGACTAGTAACCATGTAAAAACATAAACATCCAGACGCTGTTTAATATTCAATACAATTTATATAATGTGCTATCAAACCCGAAGAGATCTAAAAAAAATAAAACACACCTCGTTTGATGAGCTCCTCAACCATAGCCTTCCGCTTCTTGTTTTCAACCACCAGTCCTTTATCACACTTTTCCAGTATGAAGCGCGCCTGATTCGTCAGCTTGTCCGCCTCGGCTTGCAGCTGCCCCTCCAGGAACTCCTTGCGCCGCACGTAGTACTTCGTGCGAAGATCGAAGAACTCGCGAAGCATCTCTTCCACTTTGTCGTATCTAAAATATTACTAATACATTAAAATATATGATCCTATAGTTATGTTCGATCACCTTATATTTTGTATGGTAGATTCTTACTCTTATCCTTCAACCAACATCAAGATACAAAAAATAATAGAAAATGATCCAAAGCAGGAATATTCTAGAACATCCATAGAAAAGCGTTGATTTAAAACGATTAAAACAAGATTAAACATACTTCTTCAAGCAGCAGTTGTGGTCGAATGCGTTCATACACGTCATGGAGATGGTGGTCTGCAACTTGAACACCTTGTG
Organism: Parelbella ahira ahira; assembly: GCA_018244795.1. Lineage (NCBI taxonomy): Eukaryota > Metazoa > Arthropoda > Insecta > Lepidoptera > Hesperiidae > Parelbella > Parelbella ahira. The sequence goes on from DWME01001830.1 coordinate 3,649, forward strand.
AATGCCTTCGGCCTCCACCTCAGCGAGCTTGCCCGGCAGCAGCGTCACGACGAAACGCACTGTCGTGTCTGTGTTGTATTCCTGTGTTGATCACAAATAGGTTTTTATATTAGAATAGCACCATTAACAAGAACTATGTAAAGCTAAGCAGAGCTGGTGAATTGTGATAAATATTTATTGGCACTTGTATAGTTCGTATTGGGTATTCTATTCTTTACAGTATGAATTAGGGAGTTTAAATTTTATGTCCTTTACTATTAAAATAATTTTTAAGTTCTCTTATTACATTGAATTAATTTTAGATTAATTGCTATCTATCACAATTCATTACATTTTTTGAAAGGCAAAAATGTGCAAGCCTCATCAACCGAACCGACTTATGATTATTCTGCGACATATTGAGATGTTCCTATCTAAATAGTCAAAGATCAGAAAATAAACAGATTACAGAAAAGTAAATTCAATGTGGCTTACATGGATTGGATGACCAATTTAAGGCTTGTCTCAACAAAGTAAACTCACCCTGTACTCAGAGATCAAAGGTTTCACTTTATCGGTTCCCAGCATAGGCTCCAACACATTCTCTTTGTAGTTCTGTGTCCAGGTCCCAACGGGCAGCTCGGTGATCTCAATCTTCTCATTGGGCAGGACAGCCGCCTCGCCAGATATGACATACTTGTCGCCGAAACCTTCGATCGTACCTCTGAAGTTTTTGTACCACGGATGCATCGGCTTCGGCTCCTCGCCGTCTAACATGCGCCTGGATAATATGATGTTTTTATAAATGATGTAACAGTACAAAATTTCAATACTCACTGATAATATCATTATTATTAGTACTGTACTATTATTTGTAAGTATTAATAGGCATATTAAAAAATGAGTTATAAAAAATCGCTGGTACACTCGTACACATTTTGTAAAATTACTCACTGGATGTTAGCAACAATATCTCTTGGGTTGTAGTTGGGTATCTTGGTGGACCAGCCAGTTCCGATACCCTCGGCTCCATTGACCAACACCATGGGCAAAATGGGGAGATAGTACACTGGCTCAATCTTCTGATTATCTTCAAATTCATGCTAAAATTGATAATGTTTTAAATAAAAGTTTGTACAGCAATTGCTTTCTCTTACAATAGAAGTTATAACAAGAAAAAAAAACCATGTTATATAGTTAAAGGAGGAAGAGGAAATAAAATTTACAAGAAATTAGATCTTGCGCAACTAACAGAATAACAGAAAGAGTGGACTTACCACAAGTAGAGGATCATCATGCGGGTGGAATATGAGCCTTGTGAGCGGCGACATAAGGGTGAAAATGTAACGCGGGCTCGCAGAGTCCTTGCCGCCACTGAGCCTGGTACCGAACTGACCGCGCGGCTCCAGAAGGTTGATATTATTGGAGCCCACGTAGTTCTGCGCCAAATTCACAATCGTCATTGCTAAGGACTGTTCACCTGTATAAAAGAAATTATTTTTAACTTTCAGGGCATTTATAAAATTAACCAAATAAGTTTTTAAATGAGTGTAACAAATGGTAGTTCAAGTAAGTTTGACAAAGATTTGCAGGCAGTATGAGTATTAAATGAATGGAAAACTACAAACCGTGATGGTACGCAGAGTGCTCCGCAACGGAACCAGCCAGTTGCGCCACTTTGACCTCCCGCTTGTCATTACGTTTTATACACGTGAAGATCACCTTACGTTGGCCAGGCTTCAACCCATCTATCATTGATGGTATAGACCTTAAAATACAAGAAAATCAAAATAACATGTATATTTTGAAAGCAAATAACTATAACAGTTCAATAAGGTTAGACATTGGCAGCTTGATGAAAAGTTCGCTTAACAGTATTTAGCCAACTAAAAAGCGATAAGTACGGAATTTAATTAAGTTTTGCTTGTACAAAAGAATTATTGAAATAATCGTACCTAACATTATCACCATTTGAAAAGAGTACCAGCTCCAAATTAACAAAATCTGAATAAGAAACAGCCTTGGTTTCCTTTGTATACAAATATCTCTCCGGGAGACCTATTTCCTTCCTTCTCTTCACTTCATCCATGTGATTCGTCAGCCATTCTTTACGTTGATCGGCACCTTTCTTAGAAAATGCCAACTCGATGTGATGGTCATCAGTTTGACCACCATACTTAAACCTAATCCTATGCCTTTCCATATTCTGAAAGTATTCTTTAGCCTCCTTAGATGTGGAGGTACCCAAACCTTTGTAGTATTTGATATTATAAGTGTGATGGTTCTCCGTATCCTTCTTCCACTCCTCAAATTCTGGTAATGAATAAAACGAGATCTCCTTGTCTTTCTTTGTCGCCTTTACAATAGGTGTTATAAACTCTTCCAAGAATGGCAGTTTCAATAACTCAGGCCAATTGTGATGTATGAAATTAATAATCAGACCTTTGATATGAGATCCGTCTTGATCCTGATCGGCCATAATCATTACTTTACCATACCTCAGAGATTTCAAATCATCAACGGAGTTATACTTCTTCTTGTATTGAAGACCGATGATTTTAATCAAATTGTTTATTTCAACATTCTCAAGAACCTGTTTGTGTGATGCGTCTCTTACGTTTAAAGGTTTACCTTTTAACGGGAACACTCCATAATGGTCTCGGCCAACAACACTGAGTCCGGACACAGCTAATGTCTTAGCTGAGTCCCCCTCGGTGAGAATTAATGTACATAGATGGGCATTTTTAGTACCTGCGTCGTTTGCATCCTCCAACTTTGGTATACCTTTGAGCTTACTCTGTTTCTTACCAGATGCCTTCACCAGTTCAGTTTGCGCTTTGAACTTGGCCCAAGTCAGCACTGATTCAACTAAGCCTGATTTGCTAACTGCTGTAATAAACTTTTCGGAGAAGTTACACTTTGAACCAAAACTCTTCGCCTGAAGTGTCATGTTCTCTTTGGTTTGAGAGTCAAAGGTCGGGTTTACTATCAAACAGTTGATAAACAACCACATGTGATTCTTAACTTGGAAAGGCTTTATATTAACACCACCTTTGTTTTTCTTCTTAAGAACTTCCAGAACATTCTTAACTACGCTGTCAGCTACTGTATCAACATGTTTACCACCTTTTGTGGTAGCGATAGAGTTAACAAATGATACTTGCTGGAAGCCTCTGTCAGAGAGTGTCAATGCTACTTCCCAACGGTCATTGACTTTTTCGTACACAACCTTCAAAGGTTGCCCATTTTCATCCTCCTTACCTTTGATATATAAATCTATATAATCTTTGAACTTATTAATTTTCAATCTTTCTCCATTCAGGTAGACTTTTACCCCATGCGAGGATGCAGCTACGTCATATGCCCGTCGCGACATCAAGGCAACAATGTCATCCTCTAGTCTGTCCATTTTAAACTTAGCCAGGTCAGGGCTAAATGTCACTTTGGTAAAATCATCATCTTTACCAGATTCCTTAATTTTCGGCTCAGAAGCCTTCGTCATGTTGGACCCCCAAGTCTGTTTGAAATGTTTCTTGTACTGCTTTGAAGAGGTTTCAACTGTGAATTTGGTTGAAAAGATGTTGCACAACTTTGCACCATAACCATTCCTACCACCTGTCACTTTTTCCTCTTCGTCATTATAATTTGACGATGTCAATAAATGCCCAAAAATCATGGTAGGTACATACATCTTCTCCTCCTTGTGCATCACAACAGGTATACCGCAACCATTGTTATATACTGATATAAGGTTTTGCTCTTGATTTATTTCAATTCTAATCACATCCATTTTGGGGTCCCTTTGCTTGTTGTCAGCTGCGTTAACTAATATTTCATCATATATTTTGTATAAACCTGAAATCAAACCAGAAGATATGTTTAACATCACAGGCAGCAGAGTATGTGGTTCAAAAAGCCGATCTCCGAGTTTCTCTGATTCACTAACCCTGTGAAGGGATTTAGGGCAAAATCCCTATGGGAGCATCCATGTCCAGCAGCAGACTTATTGTTAGAAAGGCTGATGATGATACTTATAGTTATTTATTATACAAAAAATCTTTCTCTTTTACATTTGTTTATTCAACTCAAAATTCTGGCAGTTTCATCCCCCAGTTCCACAGTCAGTGTCCCTCTAACCACTGCACATGCAGACCAGCTATAAGTATTAACAACCACAGAATGTCATATGACCTACTAGCCTGTTTATTAACAAATATAAAAAAATACCTGGCACAAAATTCAATTCCCTCTGCACCATGCACTCCTTGGATTTGTCAAAAACCCACATTGTTTCTGAAGCACGTTCAACAGACCCAATGTATGTGTCTGGGCGCAGCAGAATGTGCTCAAGTTGCGATTTCTTCTGATATATCTTCTCAATGGTGCCTTTCTGGCCCTTGGCAGGGGGAACACCGTCAGCAGTGTCATTCTGAGTGCCATTGCTCATTTTATTGAACATTGACTATGTAAAAGACATGAGAACATTAATTAATGAACTGACTTTGTGGTGTATAGGTGTATAATGTGTGCCATGGGCAAATATTAAGAAATTTATTAATAGAAAAAACCAAAATTCCGAACTAATTTTAAGCAGCTTACATGACACTTCATGTTAATTTGTGATAACAAAGTTTTATACTCAAAGCACTACAGTGTCCTGTCTACCTTGGAATACATATATATATACGTTCATATAAACAGTCATTGTAAATTAATTTAACTAACAAACTGAATCCGGAATAATATAGCTTATTCGATTTCCAAAAATCCAGCTTGTCGATAATCAAATCCGTGATCATTTACCTAGGACACCAGCATAATGAGTTTGCGTACAATCAGCGTCTAATTGGTTTAATTAAAAATTCAAAATAATCAACCGACATTTTTATCTAATGTGAATGAAGGTAGACATAAAAAATATATCAATATTTTCAGAACTATACTTATTGTACTCATTCATAATTATCGCAGAAATCGCTGCACATTAAATTAATTTAATGCAAGGCTTCATAGTAATGGTGCTAATTCTAGGTATTTTACACTAACGTTAGATAAACACTAAATACATTAATTCATGAGTTTTTAGTACATTGTCACTATACGAAGTGTAACAAAATATTATATCAGTACACGAGTAAAAACAAAAACTGATCAATTCATAGCATATGTTGAAAAACAAACAAATTTTGACCGTTAGTAATCAAAATGCCGCCAAGAAGCTCCTACCTTTATATCAGCCATCTTGTATGTCGTGCTAATAAAACGTGAGCGATCAACGCTTTGCACTAAATGTCTTGAAAACAAGACAGAGCATACGCTAGCAATAGTGGCTTTTGTAAAACAACATCGTTATTATCACAATTTGCAAATAACACGACCGCGACTAACAACGTACAAACTTGACAAACGACGCCGTGAATGGGAATTGACAATAATTCATTCTCCGTTTGAAAATGTTTTGAACTTGGATTCCATAAATTTGGCCAGTACTGTTTAATAATTAAAATATTATGTAAGATCACGCCTTCAATCGCCAAAGGGGTAAGCAGACGAGTGAAATGCACTCCCACGTTCCACCAGTTCCGTTTACATTCCACATTGGACTAGGTGATGAGCCTATTGTGCCGAACGTAGATCCAGACCCTACTACTAATTTATACTAGAAAATTTAATCTAAGAAAATCCAATAGTAACCGACCAGGGATTTGAATCCAGGACCTATCGATCAGTAGTTGCGCTTTCAAAGACTCGACCAATGAGGCAGTCAATTTTGCAAAGAAAAAGAAGTTATTTTATTCCTAAGCACCAGCTATTATTATTTCCTAGGTAAATATATATAGTGACCGATAGCTATTAGCTACAACTTCATAGCACGCTATGAATTTTCCTTTCTATAATAGACGAAGCAAGAAAAGATTACGTGAATAGTTGCGATCACTCATAGTGGTTAGAAATATGACGACCTTTCGTAATATGTTCAAGTATTATTAGAGTATTGACTACACTTGACTTTGGGACAGTTGATCATTCTGAAAGATTAAATTACCTTCACCCTTCCCTTGTCAGTTCTTTCCTTTTATTGTTGCTATGAAATTTCGACTTCCGACTATTGAAATATCCACTGTTCGATACGATTATTTAATATTTATTTAGGCGATTGAGCATGATTACTTGAACAACAATTGCATAAGACGGTTGTATGTTATTTAACAAATAAATATTTTACTTCCGCGTATGGCCACATTTATCCTGTCATTTATTATGTCACAACTCTACCAATAGTCAGAACTCAGAACTGTTAGAAGTACTATTTGGTATTATTTTCGAGAGGTTATGAAATATGTACCTTATGTTAACTTTGTGAATTAATGAACAAGTAAAGTTAAGTTCATAGAGGATGACGCTGTTATCCTACGTTTCGGCTGTCTCAAAGTGGAGCACGGTTTTGCGTTACCGGCTTCCTATTAATAGCTGTGGAAATAACGTAAAAACCAATAAGTTCAGTTCAGTGACCACTAAAACAATTCACGATGTAAACACGAATGTAACAAAAGATGTAATCCTGTTCAAATATGAAAATCCAAAATTTTTTAGGTACATGAATGCTTTCGCCGTAGTTCAGTATATGTTTTGGATGTATTTGGGTTCATTTGCATTTAGTACTCTGAAGGATGCGCCAGTGGACAGATCCAAGATTACAGATGACACGCCCTGGTTCAGAAGGATAAATCTGGGAGATAATAAATATAGAAACACTTTAGGAGCTATCTCACTTATTGTTGGTAAGGTACCATTTAGTTTTATACACATACCTGCATTCTGTTAATTTTGTAGACAAACAAATTGTTTGTTTGTCAATGATATGGGCACAGGACAATAAAATTGTGAAACAATACTAAGTATTACTTTATTACATGAGGGAAGTTTTGCACAAATAGCTGGTTTCAGTAGCCATAACAATACAATATTTATCTCCTTGTCAAAGCCCTTCAGAGATGTTAACAAACTTCTGAAGTAAAAAATTAATAAAAGTCATTTGAATATTTACCAAATCAATGGAGGAGAACAGGATTTTTATGTGTTGCATCTGGTCTATACTGATTTATGTTCTTATTTTCAGGCACTGGCTCCCTAGGTATGATCTGGATGTACACACTCAAATCTGTGAGATTTCTCATCCTGAACAAAGGTGGTAAACATTTAACATTTGTTACATATACTCCATTTGGGAAAAACCGTGTAATGAAGGTCCCTATAGAGTTCGTCTCATGCAAGGAAAGCAGAAATATTGCCAGAGTGCAGCTGCCAATAAAAGTGAAAAATACTTCCATGCATTATATGCTGGATATGAGGGGACAGTTCACTAACCCCCTGTTATTTGATAGCACGGCCGGGCTGTTTCGAAAATGGTGAAATGTGAAAACTGGCATATTAAAATATGTGTATTCGTTAAGACCAACTTTGTACAGAAAGTTTAAGTAGTCTGCTAATGAAAAAAAATTGTTATTGCTATAGAAATTACCTTGTAAATACAGTGTTATAATTAAAATTAGTAGTCATGAAATCAGATACTATTTAATTTTATTCTTAGAAGTGATCACTTCATAACACTTAATTTCCCCCTATGGTATATTTTGTGGGCTTTGTTCCAAGATGTGTAAACAAAACACATCAATTTATGTCTGCTGACCACACCAGTCAGATATCCTATATACATATATAGCATACTGAGTCCTGACTAAATAACACACCCATTAAGGTATAGGATATAAGCACATGTGGTTAAGAAGCCATAACTGTGCTCCCTAACCTGTACACCCAGCAGGAGGATCTGGGGCAATAATATTGCCAAGGCGGCTTATGTCCACCAATGAAGTTATGAAGGTTGTTGAAGATGATGGTGATCCAAATTTATATGTATGTAATTGTGGTCAACACAATGCAAAAATTAAACAAAATTGTTGAGATTTAACCAAAAAAAATCTTTATTAAATCATTCATATTATTAGAATAACGAAATATTACATTGGGCCAAACGAAAATAAACAGAAAGTACATACAATTTAATAACAAAAAAAATAAAATTCTCTCCTTTTTATTTACATTATTTCAATATATTTGATATTTGGCACAAATATAAAATAAGCGTTTTAGCAAAATATGTTTTCAATTAAGATCATATTTGGACGGAAATATACAAATTAATATGAAAGAAACAATGTATGAACAAATCTTGAATTATAATGATTTTACATCTCGACTACTTTTACCTGTTTTCTGTGATGATGCTTAACATTATTTTATTGAAATGTCCATTTGTACAAAATAATTTAATAATAATTTTTAAGTACCTGTAACTGTTAATAAATTAGACATTATAAATAAATTAAAAATTAATACAAGAGCATTTTTACATTTGTGCCAACTTAACAATCAACTGTCAAACTTAATGCTGAACAAAAATAAAATATAATGACACTTCTCGCAATCATAGACCAAGGGACTTACTTTTTAAACCATAAAGTTACTTACGCTAGACCTACTAACAATTTTTTTTTTTAATTAAACCTACAAATGCTTCAACTAGCTTGCTACCACAAGCTATGGAGGATCAATGGTGTATTTTATTTTCATTTCTCTTTAATCTATAACATCCCATCGAAGATCACACAAGCAATACATACAATGATTTGATCCAACTTGTGTATTCCTCTGCAATAGAATGTGTAAATGTACGGAAAATAGAGTATGATCTAATTTTTAAACTCGCCAGCACTACCAAGATTCATGATATGTTTAAATTTGTTAAGGCATTCACCAAATACTAAATCCGGAATGACAATGGAAAATATTGCCACATGTAATATTTGTATAATTTAATATATATATTACATTATATTGTATTAAAATGCATAATGAAAATGACGCTTAAGACTAATCACACCATCGGTCCTCATCTATCAATTAAGTACAATATTAATTCTTATTTACATTAAAGTCATAAATATTAACACACTACCAAATAAATTACGAGTTGTAGCTCACTGTATCGACGCAGAAAGAAACGGTGCGTGATGCCTTCCATTCCATCCTTGTTGATACAACTTGACATATAGTACAATCAAAGGGGAAAGTCATCTTTCATATTGTATTTTACGAATATTTCAACACATACGAAAATATTAAAGTATATAATATGACTTTCTTATTTCATGTTTTTGCCATCACATGCCGTGAGCATAACGCAACATGATGTTTATATATTATATAATATGCATTGTCTCACACTGCATTGCAGTTACTTTACTCAAACTTGTTTATATATCCGAGTCTTAATTAATTTATAATTGCAGGTTGGCAACACAGACGATAAATATACATACATCTTTAAATTACCATTGCTACAATAAATTTAGACGAGAAATTTGTACATCGAGTTAAATGCGTGGTGTTTGAGTTTTTTTAGAGCGTCCATTTAAGTAAATTTCGTTCCAAAATTATATTTTTATTTTTCGCTTCACAAATTTACATACATTCGCGAAAACTGTTTCACTGTGTCACCAACCGCTTTACCCTTACATATACCCCTTCGAAAACATCAGCTCGACGTAAATCTACACTAATTATGTGATACACACTAGACAGCGTACGCTTCGCGCACCGTTTATATAGTAAAATATATATATATATACACAAACTTCCAATTAGTTAATAAAACACTACATCCAATGACTAACTTATGAAGTACTTACGTTAACTTTAATCATATAATTATTTTTTTCCAACAATGAAAAAGCATAACAGCGTTACATAAGCGAATCTAACTACAGAATGTTTTCGATTCGTTTGCGAGAAATTAAACAATACATTCCTTTGCAACGACCGCTGGCGTTAAACATAGCCATAGTTATATAATTCGTATCGAATACACATGACGGACTAAGTTAAGTTTTTCAGTGTAAATTGAAAACTGTCGCTATACTGTACACTGTTTCATCATTAATAAAAATTAAGGCAAAATATGATAAACATTCTGGTAACCCCAACAGTGATAAAGTCGACAACTAGAAACAATATCTCTTTACACTGAAAAATAATTATCTTTATAAAGGTTTACTTTGCGTGGTATAATTGATTAGTTAGTATTTATACTATTCCGTCAGTTTAAAAATGGGCGAAAGAACAACTATGGCCGTTTATGTCGTCAGTCGATGTTTCAACAACTAATTAAGAAAAAATAATTCTTTGCACCACATGCAAAAGAAAGCCATTCGCTCCATATTACCACCCATCAGTCTCATAATCTTATATGAATATATCAGTCCAGCCTTTAAATAAGTCACAGATAATAAAAGCATTGGATCCATAAACAAAATTAAGAACGAATTTTTTTAAATTAAATTTTTTTTTTTCAATTTCAGAACGCAAACTCCTACATAAACTAGAAAAAAAAAATAGAAAATTTTAGAAAAAAAATAGTTTAATTATTTATCACCATTAAGTATTCTTATCCATAGGGGGGATTTAGACAGGGCGCGATGGCGCTCATTGGGGGAGGCCTATGTCCAACAGTGGACTGAGACAGGCTGATAACAATGACGAAGTATTCTTAATTAAAGTGATTAATTATCATTATCATGATTAATTCGTCGATTTAAGTCCTCATATAATTTTCCACTTCAATGTACTCGTTCATAATGACAGATGTTTATTTTTATTTACTCAACTCACACTTGTACCTATGTTGTTTCTTAAAAGTTTATTTTAATTGTTTAAATATATATTAAATTATTTATTTAAATCCACAAGAGATAAGTTTACGCACACAAATGCACAAATTCTATCGCACATTAACAATAATTTTGGCTCTGAACAGTTTAATAATATTTATTTGTATTTATATTTAGAATGTTTCTATTACATCTCAAGGATATTCTTTTAATTAAATCTCTTGCACTATGAAATATTATTTTGCGATTAGATATCAGATTTTATATGTAAATTAAAATGACACAAAATATCAGAAATACTCAGTTGCTACAAGATTTCAAATACATGAAATTATCATATGATTTCATCAATATAATTCTAGGCAGAATATAAATTTACGATGAAAACTTTTACAGAATCTTAGACAATATACACAGTATACCTATAATACGTACACACATGTCTGTTTTATTACAGATATTAAGGAGTGAAATGATGGGCTCGTTGATCGAGTGGTTGCAAGCGCGACTGCGAATAAGGAGGTCTTGGGTTGAAATCCCGGGTCGGGTACTATTGGATTTTATTAATTTAGAATCTCTAGTAGTGACTCAGAAGTCTGGACCCGTGCCCGGTGTACGGCAGTAGGCTCACCACCTATGCCATGGGACTTAAACGTAACTGATGGAACGTGGGAGTGTACTACACTCTGTCTACCCCTTCGGCGATTACAGGCGTGTTGTTACGTTTAAAGAGTGTAAATATTTTAGTATAATAAATTTAAAACATTATCAAAATAACACTGTAAAGGAAATATAGCCAACAGATAGATTTAGATTGGCACGTAATGCAGAGTTAGACAATTGAATGTTTACAATGTGCCTTAAACATCGGGTCTACTTTTTTTTCATTCAAATCACTCAATTCGACCTAAGAGTCTTTGCAGGGTCAACGGAACCTCGCAAAACTCTAATCAACCGATCGACTATTATTTTAACATTAATGGAATCTATTTCAATGTGGTCATAGTAAGAATACCATCGAGAAAAACCTTTAGTTTGGTATCTGACATACACACACAGAGACACATACGCTACGATCACAAAGATTTCTCACACAAAGACAACAATACAATAACATGATCGGAACGTCATTATAATTGGTAGGCGTCAGTTTTTCACGAATGCATCGTCACGTAGCGGGGCGCGTTCCGGAGTTGTCGCCGCGCTCGGTCGCCGCTCGGCCGGCGATCAGTCGGCGCGGCGGCGCGCTCGTGTGATGTCGTCGCCGTCGTCCTCGCGCCCGGGGCTGATGCTCTCGATCTCCTCCACCTCCTCTAAGTTCTTTGTGTTCGGGTTGCAAAGCCTGCGTGGTCAAACATTTAGACATACTACACATATATAAGTATAATAAATTTGGATAAGCCCTGATAGCGTATCGGTTTAGAATTCAATTTTCCCTCTCGAGGAATAGGTTCTGGATTTAAATCAAAGTAATAAATATTAATATCATTAACAGAATCTAATATTATTATTATTATTGTATATTTAGCCTAGCAAATAGGCAGACGGTTAGACAAATATTATTAATTTCTGACTATGAAAGATTACAATGTAAATGTTAAAAAAAAACTATTTTTGTACCTGCATTTGCAGCAGACTATACAGGGTGCAGCCAGCAGCAACAGTGGACTGGCGACCAGCAACAGAAGCCCGAAACCAGCAAATATTCCTACGACCTGCAGTAAAAAACATACATCAGCCTATGCCATCGGGCTGCTCACGAATTTCACAAGAGATTACTAAAAAACAAAACTCAAAAACACGCAATCATGGAATTTCTGAATAAAAGTTTAATTAAGATTTTTATTGTTCCGATTAAATTTACATAATATTTCTGCCCGCGATGACACTAATAAAGGTGATAAAAGAGCAATTATATCGAAAGTTATACTAGAATTTAATCCATTAACTCAAATGAACAACCGTTTAGAGTAAAATCTTAACAATTCTATCGTTTGAACGATTGCGAAATCGAACGTCACGAACATGAGAGTGCATCCGTAATAGGCCGAAACCTTGGCAGCTATTTTTATACGTTTGTATATATACTTTCTTTATTTGCTACGTTTGTGATTGGCTGAAAATTCGCTGATACATCTTCAATGTAACGTTTGTCATGTCAGTCTGTGTTTCTTCTTAAACGTAAATAAACAAATGAATAAAACATACCTGAGCGCGGTGCCAGAGGACCGAAGCGCGTGAATGTCCCAGCTTGTTCTTGCACGGACCTTTATCGTAGTGTCGTAGGAGGAAGTCATCCTGAAATTGTATAAATAGATCTGTTATTTACATCACCACGGCAGGTCCCTTACGGGGTAGGTAGCGAACGATGTCAAATATCTTAACCATTATAGATCTGTCATTTTTTATGTACCTACATAAAGTCAAGACTGTTTTCATAAACATTGTGTAATATTTACTCTTAGCTATACACTGCAAATTTTAGAATATTTGACCATTTATCTGTTCAAATAATTATATAATTCGCGTTCCGAAATTTAATCTATACACAATTAACATGCATTCAAATTTAACGTTTACAAACTACATTAAAATAATCCTTCAAATGAAAACAACAAGTGTTTAAAGACCACGGCGGGTACGTAAGAAGATAACTGTTTCATTCTACAATTATATGAATGGAATTAAAAAGCGGGTACTTCGAATATACGATTACATTGGACTGGTTTATTTCAATGGAACAAAATTGAAGCAAGAAACTTTATTTCACGGGCCACCTCCTACACGGCTATCTCATTCCAAATAAAACATTGCCCCCGCTATAAATGGTATATAAACATAAATAATCACATATGTACCTAAATCAACGTGTTTATTCGTATATAAGTTTACATCCAGACAGAACAAATAGCCGTGTAGATCACACACAAATATTTATCATGTAATAATCGAACGTACAACCCCTGGACTCAGCGATTAAACCTGGCAAGATTACAATAACACGGTCATTCATTATATGGTCATTACGGCGGTTTCCTATGAGATAGACAGAGCACCGAGTCTCAAATATCTCTATCCTTACAAACCTACCGTACTTCTTCAAATCCAATTAATTAAGTCTCGCTTGCGACCCGTATGAAATTAACTATTTTATCTAGAGTTATGAACAAGAGAAGTTTAGATCCAATTGTGAGAGCCAGGGTCATAGCTGATATCGATATGACAACGGCGGGCGCCGCGCTTTGTTTAGAAAGCGACTGGAGCAACTGGACTTGCGAAAGCGTGTGCACTCATTGGCGTTTAATTTGCGTAACGGATCACGAACGGAGGCGTTGTTCGCGAGGCGCCAGAGCCTCCATTGTGACGCGGTGGAGCAGAGTTCATTGTGTTAAGCCGGCCTGGACAATGGGATGGAACGAAAGCGCCGAGACGAGTTTTGAACGGCTCGAAATCGTTTCACAACGATCGCGTTTTGAAACGGGAATGGATTGCGGGCATTCCGTTTGAGCTTTGAAGCGGGAATTTTTAATTTTTTTTTTTGCATTGACAGGTAGAAAAGTGTTCATTGCCGTAGGTGTTGAATTTCAATTGATAGTAGTTATGTGATATTTATGTAGGGCATTTTTACATGTATTAGATTATAGTTTTCTCTTAAAGTGTAGAACTGACAACTTTTTGTCCATCATATATTTTAAATTCGAACCGTTTTTAATCCTACTTAAGTCGAGAAGGGAGATTCAATAGTCTGAAGTATGACTACGAAGCTACTCAGATGCGGGTAGTTGGAAATAAAAATTAATAACAAACCCGTATACTCAACGTATTGAAGTCTCTTCGACAATGATAGATGACTTGTTCCCTTTAAGCGGAAGAGGGTTGGCAGTTAGAGGTTACTTGTTCAGTATAAAATCGTGTTGATGTTATACAAAAACCGTAATACTGTTAGTAGTATCCAACCGAAGTTTGGGTTTCGGTTTCTACTGAAAAGCGGCTTTGGTTTCAGCTGAGAATCAGGTTTCGATCGAATACTAACTATACATACGCAAAACTCCCAACACACGTGTACAGTGGGCTCAATAACGGTTTACGATGTCACAAACCGAGGAAAAATAGAAATACCACTCGTGATTACAATGTAATTACAGCTTGTAAATTACTACAATATATTACAGTAACCACTAATTATGTAAATTAAATCGTTTTACGAATTCTACCTACGGGCTGCGTGAATCATTCGAATTACGAAACAAAGAATTAATTTCAACGATAAATACTAATAAAGTAATAAAATAGTAATTACGCTTAGTTATAAAAAACTGCGTTATAATATATCTAATTAACGAAATACGAATAAATAAAATAATAAAATAAACAAATAACAATTAATTCATTACGTAACCACATATCTCAATAATTATAATTGTTACCAGGTATCTTAATAATTATAATTGTGTTTTTTGTATAAGTACATTTATAATAATATCAAATTTCTATTGCCATTTAAATAAAGATAGCCATGCATAATTGTTTTATAACATCGAATACCTAATTAAAATTAAAAACGTGAAAAAACGCAACAAACGCCCGTGTCTCCTCGAAGAGGACGGCAGAGGAATTTCTTACACTCCTATGGTTTCCAGTTACTTTAAACATACATCCCATCATACAATAGGTGATGAGCCAATTTGCATGCATCCAGACCTCGAGCTATTACCAGCAGGTTGAAGTTTAAAAACCCTATTGTAGTACCAGATCCTGGAATCGATGGATCGAGAACAGGACCTAACTAAGCAATAGCGACAACCACTCGACCAACACGGAAGTTACGATTGGCATCATTAAAAATATATAAAATACTAACTATATTACCTATAATAAACAACTCTTACAACTACGTTTCTCTAAAATGTAAAAGACATAGTGAGTACCTTCGTATTATATTTCAATACGCTCCGACAACTTGAATGATACAGAATGTGAAACTAATTTTAATATCCAACAAACATAAGTCTGTAACGAACAAAATAAAAATGCTTATATCTCTAAAAAATTTGCCATCACCATCATCACTAAATCACGAAGAATATTTTTACTTAACAATACCAAAGTTCAAAAGTTCATAGAGATTAAGCAACCGTCGGGATCGCTGATTGCAACGACGAAGCTCACAGGAAGATTATCAAGTTTAAAGTAGCTTCAAACTTCGAGGGGGGAATGTTCGAGAAAGTCGCAGGAGAACTTTATATGGGGATAATTGAACTGACGCATCCTTTGGCGTCGCGACTTGGACGGTGGAAACGTAGTTATGAGTTTCAAAGAAATTAGCACTCTCATTATGGAACACGAGCGAGATTAATCTAATTTTGCTGCTCTAGGTGATAGAACGCTTTGTGAATAATTGTGCTGCATAAATGTCAGTCTTAATCATTAGCGACCTTTTGTTTCGTTCGCTTTATGAATTTCGGATTCAATATAGTACATACGTATATATTATATATCGCTATAAATGCTTTCCGTCAAGGAATTTTTAAGCTAATACAACAAAAAAGAAATTAATAATGATATTCTTGGAAAATTTCACACCTGATTATCTTAAGGTAGGCAGAGCGTATTATGATAACCAGGTAGCTGATGACATATATACACTTCATAATACATACTTAGATATATAAATAATTTTATACCTCGACACGAAAGAATTACTCGTGTTCATCACATAAATATTTGTCCTAGATAGGAATCGAACCCGCGAACAACTAGACTAAAGTAGCGACTTAATGGTACATGACTATAACCACGTCTGATATTAACACCGGAACCTGGACGGACATTAGGCGTGAGTCAGGCGACCTTTATATCTTGGAAACAAGATGGTAATGATGATATAATATTTTCTATTATTATAAAAGTTTTATGTGAACTCATTATATATTTAATATAATATATAATTTCCTACTTATTTTAATTAGGGTAATTAAGTCATATCACCTGGGTTGACTGGTAGAAAATGCCAATTGATATTAAATCCGCCCTTTTTTTAACAACAATAGAGAATTAAAAAAATAATTCACGAGGAATGGAAGCATAATTCAAATTTTCTTAGTTACCTGGGACAACTAGTAGGAAATACCACTTGGCCTTAAGCCTAGCCTTTTTAAAAACAATTAGTGATAAATAAACGAATGAACTTATATAATAACATGACTTACATCGAGCGAGGCGAGGCAGTACCAGCAGAACACGTGCTTGCACCTCTTGCACATCATCTGCGCGCAACCCTCGTCCTTCTCGATCGGCACCCGGCACATGGGGCACAGCTTGATCAGCTCCGAGTCGGGCAACAGCGGAGCGCCCGCCCCCGCGGAGGACGACGCCGCCGCCGCCTCGCATGTGAGGCCGCCGTGCCACTAAAAAAAATAAAAAAACAATGTTAAATTATCTGGCAAAATCATATTCCGAATCATTACTCCTATCAGGATCATTGTGACACGTTCGGAGACATTCAAATCCTGGGATTGGAAACATAAATGCCTTGGAATATGATATGTGTTTGTCAGTTTATGCAATAAAAAAGAAAAACAATACAAAAAATCACGAATACCCAAATTCGAAGTACGAAGAGTCTGTACCAGTGACTGAACTGATAAACATACATACATATTTCTAAATATATACATGTGTATTAAATTAATAAACATATTCACGTTCACCAAACAGCTGGTCACACAAATATTTGTACTAGGTAAGAATTGAACTGAGTATCCACAGTGTAGCTATAAGAATTAAGTCATTTAAAATACAAGTACACATCATGATCAAAACATCTATAGCACGATTCAGATATGCATGTAACGCCATCTATTGGCAAGTAACATAAAGCTCGCATTATTCCAAGTTGCTCTGGCCAACTTCAGTCTAGTTGACGTCGATTACATAAAGTTTATTACGTCCTAGTCATATGTTCACGACAATAAAGTACAATTATGCATAATTAAGTTATCCAATTATGTTATCAAATTGTAAAGGGATTCAAAAAAACGCGCCGCAAGCTCCAACACAACACTAAATCGTGCATTATATTTGCTTAACTCATCTTTCAGTTCTATTGGTATTAAATACTAATAAGTAATGAAACAATTACTCGTCAGGTTTTTATGAAAACAAATGTTTACACTCGAAGCCTCTACATGAAAAGGACCTGACGTGCCGATATAGTAAAATAAAAATAATTGTGCCAATTGCTCAGTGGGTTTGAAATTTCGCTTTCAAAAAAGCGCTAAAAGAAAGTTTAAGAACTGTACGAGTTATTATTACGGGGAATTTTAAGTTTCAAAAACCCAATAGTGAAATTTAATTTTGAAAATATATTTCTAGACGGATAACAATTTTCATAATACCTTTCAACGTCAAAATTGAGAAAATAAATTTCTTCACCGTCAAAATTCATCATAATAAATTTCATATTAATCACAATTAAAGGAGCCCTAACTATTAATTACTGATATTACTAAAGTACAATCACAAAATTGAATTTATCAATCACCCATACGGACATTAAACGGACCAGTGACGTTGATCCAATGGCGACTGAACTTTTACCAACGCTCAAACTATTAACGATACATAGCATGATTAAATGCTATATAAAAAAAAAAAATACAATTTTGCTGGTAGATTTGTATAGCTACGATGCAAAAATCGACGAGTTACCAAACCAGTGAGTAATAAAAATAATAAAACAAGTACTGAAATCAAAGGCCAACAATAATGAATAAGAATCGATGAGAAGTAAGGCGTCGCCTGTAAAACCACGTGTAGACATCGCAAAGCACGTGGCGCGAACGGTTAGCCACGCATCGGCAATGGATTACCCACCCTCCTTGAGAAACACACTCAATTAGCACATCGTCGTATTAATACAGTTACTAATGCAGTTATTAATAGTCGTAGATAAAACACTGCGAAATAATAGATGACTGCAATCGTCGGTGTGTATCGTTGCACGCTGCGCTGTGTCCGACCCCGAGATGGACTGTGATATGATCACTATCACTTTAATGCAAAAACAATTAAAATTCGTACATGATGATAGAAATAACTGTACAGAGTTAAGAGAAACAACATCTGCACCTGTTTCTGCGGTGGTCTTGAGTCTTAAGAATGTATGCGCCTTTGATTATGACAGTAACTACTTTATAAGGCTGTCTAATTTAATCATGATGAGCAAAATTTCAAGTTCCCTTCCGTCCATAGTATTCTGTACTCTTCGTCATTGGGTGGAAGTAGCGCCAGTATGAGGGGCGTGTGAAAAATTTAATTCACATTTCATATAAATGTGAATGTTATTATTCCCGACGACGGCAGTCATTTAAAAGGAAAGGCCAATTTCACCATGATCCGTAGAAATATTGCTTTACTCGTGAAAAATCTCGATATTGCCTCACCGAAGACCTAAAAGCTGTTACTTATCTGTAACGACAGATGGGATCATAACTTAATGGGTCGTCTGAAGCGTGTTCCAGAAAAGTCATTTTGAAACTAGCGGTCATCCATTGGTGACCCAGTGATCGCATTCTGTATAGCTTAAATATATATACACACTAGCGGACCCGGCAGACATCGTCCTGCCCGGAAAAACAGTTTACAGTAAATATGTTAATTTCTAGTAGCGACT
>DWME01001831.1:0-23022 GCA_018244795.1 Parelbella ahira ahira
CCAATAGCACCCGACCCGGGATTTGAACCCAGGTCCTCCCGATCGGCAGTCGCGCTTGCAACCGCTCGACCAACGAGGCAGGCTACTCTCTTTAGTTCACAATAACTGAGATAGGCACGTGTTGATTACAGTTATGTGTATCGAAGATCGAGAAGAGTTAAAGAAAGATGGTTGACAATCGCCAAAAGAGACCGAACGGTTTACGTGGGTTTATACTGAGTCTAATGTTGTCCATATTCACAAATCATATGACATCGCTATATCAATAGCGTATTATTTGTTAATTTTAAAACAGCGATACTTGGTATACCAGTATTCTTTTATCTCTTTTGATGAAGAATCTTGAAAGAAAAGTAATAAATATGGTTAGAAATGTATGGGTATAAGAGTATCAGGCTCAGAATCAGATGGCGAAGTCTGAGTTAGAAAAAGATGCTAATATGATTTTCATTACCATTTCACTGTTTATTTATGTCTATATGAGCCATATTTCCATTATCAATAAAAACATATGTATAGATGACATGTGTAATGACCAACCGCAAGCAAATAACTGGGCGGCGTAACGTCTGTTGGCATAACAGCTTCCATAACAACAAACGTTGCCCAACAGCTGGGAGACGGGCGTGTGTTTTGTTGTTTCGCAACAATACGCTGTCACGCCACTTTCGTGTGCTGTTGTTGCGTTGTACGTAATATTAGGTGTACGCTGTGACCGTGGGGCTGGTGGTAGAGTTCGGGTAGAGTCGATTTTGTTTCAACACTTGGTGGATGTCGTAGGCTTACATGGTTCGGACAATCGGTAGCGCTCTAGTCAAGAGTGTCAGGGTGAAAATGATGTTATTGCTCTAGTCAGGGTAAAGTCAGTCTGAATAACGATTATTTCGTGTAAACGCTTTGGTTGGACGTCACAGACTATAAAAAATTCAGAGAATTAGTGACGCACTTAATCAATAATGTATGCTTTAAATGCATTTCACAAACAGAAGTCGCAGATTTTCATTAAATTAATCCAGACAATCGGAGGTGCTCCTAGCTAGTAAAATCTCGATAGAGTTAATTTTGTCCGAAACTTTTGTGGACCTCCATTGAATCACACAGGACACAAATACCTGTAACTTGCGTCAAGGACATACGCCCTATTTAACATCCATAACAAATGTCTGAGGGTTGAAATGACCACTGAATTACCGAGCTGAATCAACAATAAAATAATAACCAACGATCAAAGCACTGATTATAAAAAAAATTGGCTATGATTGTTTGTATTGCACCATATTTTGTACTTTTTGTGCTATATTAAAGTAATATAAAACTTAACATCATGCCTGTATTCCTTGAAGAGGTAGGCAGAGGAGTGTAGATTCATCAATTATTTTTGGCCTCACTGTGGATTAGGCGGTGAGGCTATTGCCGTGCACAGGGCACAAATCATGACTCCGAGCCACTACAACAACTACTGCAGACATAATCGCAAGAAAAATATAACGACGAAACAGAATCTAATATCATGAACAATAAAGATGTGCACAAAGCACCATATATCTTAACATACAGTGTAGACTTCATCGCGAATTCCTCGCGAGCATAGTCGGGTCGCATAGCCGGTAATTCAATAGTTTGTGTACAAATTAAATAAATTGCCGTTTATATAGTTGCGGGGAGTCGAGCAGAAATCTGTTTGAGAGAGCAACGTTCGCAGAATGCTCGATTTTCGTACGAGGACGTGGCTCGCATTAAACGGCACGTGGCACAAAAACGAAACTGGCGGCTCTGTATTCATATGGACCGACCGACAAACTGTTCTGACTGTTATTCAAGCATCCAATAAAATGAATATTGTAGTTTTACTTTGTAAATATTTATAGTTCGTGAAAGTAATATGTAAGTACTCTTAATGAAAAATTTAGCTGTGACCTTAAAATTGATGTATAGAATTAAAAGCCAAGAACGGAACATCGAATTCAGTGAGAGGTCTATGTACATACATACATGTATGCAGAGGCCTATGTATGTATATGCAGCAGTGAATGCTGACGGGCTGATGATGATAATGCTGATGATGACGATGATGATAATGGTGATGCTTTTAAAATTATGTTGCACATATAAATTAGTTAAATGACAACCAACGAAATTTAGGTTAACATCTGTTAACAATGCATTGTGATGTATGTATATATCATATACATACTTATACAGGCTCAACATCTATTTCACGGGACGTAAAACGGAACCGGTGAAACGTGCGAATGTACTACACTTCTCTGCCTACCCCTTCGGGGATTACAGGTGTGGCATTAGGTTTCTTTTACGTTTTTATACGATATACATAGAGGCGATATATGTACTTACATCGAGAAGACATATGTACATAGAGGAGTTCCATAACTCTTTCCATACATGTAGGACTTTAAAACCAGTCGAAGTGGCTCGAGTTCACGTGGAACTTATTCCCCGGGGGTGCATTTGTAAAAGTCGCTCGTAAGAACTAGCGCCTTGGAGGGTATTAAATTTTATGTCCCCTTGGCCAGCCGGTAATGCCCGTCCAGACCACTTTGTTCTAACTTAACCCAACGTATGTGGATCTGAATTTATGAACATGTATTATATAGCTGACCAGCACGTTCGTCCAGTGGTCAGTGACCCTGAATGCTGAGCTGGAGGATCTGGACTCCATCATCATACTGAACAAATACTATACTATATACAGTACACCTCGTCTGTTAAAGTTAACTATATTTTATAAAAAAATACAAAAATGACGCATTTGTACAACGGAGCATAATCTTACAAAACCCACGAAGCACTTCAACCTTGAAAAGATATCCAAAAATAACTTCAATCGGCGAGGATTTGAACCCACAACCCAGCGTACCTCGTGGCTGTACAATACACTGCCGTAAGTAACACTGAACAATACAACAACATTAGCACGCAACTGATAATTTACTCAAACGTACACACACCCACACACACAAAAAGCTACAATGGAGAACGATAAGTTAAAAATACAACAGTTCAATGCCCTTCGGGTAGTTCCAACTAGGGTTATAGAAGGCATGTTGACGAAGGTCCGCCTTTGGGAATACTTAGTACATAATATATCTCTTCTAAATTATAAAAGCTGCCTCGCTTCTGAAACTGGATTTATATACATACGCATGCAATACTTAAGAGCATTATAATCCAGTATGTTTTTTATTATCTGTAATGTTATTCTATTTTTTCCTATATTTTTATTTACAGAATTATGTTTTGCGTGGGTTGTCTGTGATAGGATGACATGGCCAAATTCAAACCGTTTCTGAACTTAGGAGACTAAGGTCCTTATCAGAGAGAGAAAAAAATTAATTATAATATATTTCTAATTGAAGGACATGAAAAAGAGTAAATAGACACTTTCTAGGCGGGCGTGCTACATCCTAAGCTGTATCTCGCTTTTCATCAGGTGAAACCAAACAAGAGCCTATTTCTACATTTTCAAAAAATATATTTACGTTTACTTTTTAAACATAACAAACAAAATGGATATCTAATACAATAAATATTGCGTAAAGAGAAATTCCGTGTTTCTGAATTAAAATAATTTCGAGAAACATTCATAATTAAATATTATAAACAAATAACATACAGAGAAGAAACAAAAATTCTAGGTCTTAAATGCGACACATAATAACAGTCAAAAACTATCTTATATCAGCCTCTCTCGGGCCTAGGTTATAGTAGCAGGTACGATTAAATGTGAATATCTGTTTCATGTGGCATAGTTACAAAACGTTCATGTTATAGGGAACCCAAAATAACGAGCGTCGTCCTCAGTAACACGTAGTAGCAACGGATAATTTCCGAGCATTTGTAACCTGTCCATACCACGGTGGACCTAAACGGGAGTAGGCTATTATGTTTCCTTAGTAGTTGTTAAACTTACCGAATGTGTACAGCGGTCGCCTTAACGAGTGTCCGACATGTTCCGATTAGCAATAACCCGGGCCCTTCAAGGAGCGATATCAATTAAATTTGAATACGAACACATTAGGGCTGCCTACGTCTAGACTGAAAAGTTCTTACGTCACGCTTCTAATTCGTAGCTACTATTGAGTGCTTTTTTGTTTCCAAATGCTGTTGACCCTACTGGCCTTCACAGCTCGACCAAGTTTGGTGGCGAGTCCAAATGGCTCCGCTTAAACTATTTAATGGAACTCTGGCAGGGTTTATACGTTCTCTCTGGGGATTGGCTGATTGCGGTATGGTGCCTACCTAGGCACAGTTAAGTACTCGGGCCACCCACAGACAACAGCGTTGAAGGGTTGAAGAAGCTGTGTTCTATGATTCTCGAGTCCTATGCCCAGTGTCGGGATTATGGTCAAAAACGCACTAAGAAAAAAACGCCAGTGCGCTCTTTGGAAGAAGGATGCCAGTAGTGGATTGAGATAGACTGTTAAGTATATATTTCCAGATAGAAACAATACAAAATTATTAAAAGCAAGAACGTCAGTCAGTTGTCTACGTCGCTGTATAAGTAATATCCTTACCATGAGGTGAGATGTTAGCCAAAACCAAGCCATATGCTACGAGAAAAATATCGACAAACATTAATTTCGGCTTTAAAGTTTAACATTTTTTTTTAAACCAATGTTAATGGAAATTGTTAGTATCTACCAATACAACTATTCTTAGTTACTGCATATGACGATATGAAAGTATGTAGGACCTTAAAATGTTCATAATTAAAAACAATTAGATATCCATACCATAACGTTATAAATAAAAATGACTCAGTTTTCCTATTACGTTCCGTCGTTAAAGGCCATTTTGATAAAATTCCTTAGGGTTTTAGTTTCAATTCTGAGAAATGACACGGACTAGTGAGAATATATAATTAATTGACCCTCAAAAGAGCAAAGTATGGTATGAAATATTTAGGCTTTCGCGTGAACAAAGTTATCTTAATTTGAAACTCCTTTTGCCTTTTCTACACTGCTGGGTAAAATATATAAAAGAAAACATAAAACAAGTTGAACTTATGCTAGTCTTACAACAAACTAATTTACCAAGACATTAATGGCTCCAAAATTAACAAAATACGCTTCTTCATCCCACTACCAAGCGAGCGTTTGTATTAGTGTCGAACCGAAACAGGGTTTTCAGCCGAAACCGAAACCAAAACCGAACCTTCGGCCTCGCTCTCAGTTTCGGCCGAAACCGAAACTTACATAAACATATTTAAAATTTCTATTGCATATTGAAATCTAGTGTATTTTAAATTTTCCATGACTCATAATGCGAAGCAAGTATGCTTTACGATCACGAAGAATTTTTAAACATTTATTTGCATATTCTATTTATACCGATACGAGTAGTTAAATAGAATTGAAAAAAAAGACAACCTTAAGGTACGTAACGAACATATTTAAATTGTTTATGTGATGAACAGAAGTCGGAATTGCGGAGCAATTCTGGGCGTTATTATTAACATGGATATGTCATTTGTCCCGGATTTATAAAATTCGGGACACCCATTTTGCATTCATTTAATAGTTTAGTGCTTTAAAACAGATGCATGCTTATTTGCCGAATGCCTGTGCCGCGAAGCTCGTCGAACGACGCACGATAATTTACGAACACTTGGGCGAAACCGAAACTGATGCCGAAACTAGATTTTTTGGCCGAAACTGGCCTAAGCCGAAACCCACAATGAACCTTCGGTCGGTCACTAGTTTATATATCGAGCTAAAGAATAGTTCAATAAGAAAGTCGCTGTAGAGACACCAATTTATATATACAAAGTATAACTAAAAGTCCACTCTATCCACTGAAATAATTAGCATTCAGTTCTCGCTGATACAATAATAATAATAATAAAAATAATCCTAATGGCACTGTTAAACTAACGAAATGCATAAGCTCGGTACAATACAAAATATTTGTTACTAATCGGGAACCGTTTAATGATCTATTGGTGACAGCCCTGCTGACGTCACGCGCCATGGTCCACGCTTGGGCAACCCGCGCGGGTCAACGAACCGTTTTCGCGTATTTGGGTTGCGTTTTGCGCAAACGCGCGTGCATAGCACGCGTAGCGCATCGGCCTAGCTCAGCACGCGAGCGCACTGCTTATAGACTAATGTATACGTGCATATTATATTGTACTTAATGGATGTAAAGTGCTGGAGAATATATGTGCATATTGTATTGTAGTTGTTAGATGCGAAGAGCTGAAGATCGATCTCATAGGCGTGCTATTGGAGAGGCCTCTGGACGGGAGTAGGCTGGATCAAAATTACAGATTAGTCATAGAAAAATCATAAATTTATTTCCATAAACTCCAACAACCAACCACACAATTTTCTCCGAATTATAAGAGATTTAATATTACTTTTATGTCAAACATATCAAGGTATTCAGTGATTGGTGCTAAAATGGGAAGCTAAGTTTAAACTAGCACTGTTCAATAGTAACGAGGAGACTGAAGACTAAATTTACTATTTATCGCATATACCTACATATATGATTTCGAAAATCCATTAAAGGTCACCTACCAATCGTAGCAGGTATTATTTATATTAATATTTCTGAACTCAGACGACTATTGTTTAACTTAATACCGCTAAAACTGATACGTGGGAATGTACTACACTCCTCTGCCTAGTCATTCGGGTATTACAAGCGTCAGGTTACGTTTTCTTTCTTCTAATACTAAGATGCCTATCATGTCACAACGATGATCATACTGCTATCTTTTTGTGCTTACCACCGACATAGCATATTAAGTTTATTTTGATTTGTAGACGGGCTAAAACAGTACGCATGCTGGGTTATCGACAAGCCAAACACAAGCCGTTCCCGTACCCCAGGCGGCGTATCGATACTTTTGTTTCGATATCGTATCACTAGCGACGGCCGGTAAAGTAAATAATTACCAGAGTATTGTTCGCGAGGCGACGACCCCGCTGCCGCTCGCTAGGTGACTATTACCAAATCGTGGCGGCATGCGATAACGGCGTGCGATAACCGCCTGCGATATGCGGCTGCTGACAATACGTCGAATATACATCATATAAACGCGCATTTGTCAACTACATCTTTATATATATGCTTACGAAAATAGAACAAAATTTTAAACTGCTTTTGGGTTTCCTAAATCCGTATTAAGTCTTGCAAGTTGCAAATTAGCCTAATTTACAATATATAAGAAATTTAAATCATAACGTCCATTTTTATTTATTAATTTTATTAATTACTAGCTGTTCTACAGTACGAGACTAAGCTGTTTCAACGCGTCACTCATATCGGCGGCATGACGCGCTCACTCCGCCCATTACCAAATCGTTCGCGTACGATGTAATTTGCATTATAAACGTGATTCACCGGTCACTGGGTCCTGCCACCTGAATCGTGGATTATGTCGTATCCAAGCTACGTACGTCTAGTTTAAACCGGTTAGAACTGGATTTGTTGATATCCGATGTGGTGACTGTTTTAAAATATTATATATATTTTTTTTATTATACGGTAAAAGTATTTAAAAATAATTAAGACACAAGTACTTATTAGCATATACTTCCAGCCAAATGTTAATATTAGAACAATACTGCATTCTCTAGTAAATATGTTCGCGGCGCATACAGAAATATTTCCACTAAACTCGATTTATTATCATTTTTATCGAGTTTGTCCATTAATTACGAACGCATCTTCATATGTTAGCAACACGGCGCAATCGTTCGGCGCGCGGAAAATCGATGATTTATCGTCTACGTCGTGCTCCTGTACTGAGCGCGTGATAAATCAAGGCTAAGTATT
The DNA here is from genome assembly GCA_018244795.1 of Parelbella ahira ahira. Taxonomy (NCBI): domain Eukaryota; kingdom Metazoa; phylum Arthropoda; class Insecta; order Lepidoptera; family Hesperiidae; genus Parelbella; species Parelbella ahira. The sequence continues at coordinate 7,807 of DWME01001831.1, forward strand.
CGAAACCCGAGAACGTCGTGAGGGCGGGTATCCATTAGCGAAAACATTCGCACGATAGTGAACGAAAACTCAAGAAAAATCATAAAGATGGAATAGAATTGAAGGTTCGTAAAACAATATCTCGATACTTTTATATACCTATTGTGCTTATTCAGTGTATTAAAAAGGTAAAACGATAAAAACCTGGAATATTTTTCTCGTAAATGAATTGTCAACGGCAGCCAATAAGGAAGCGAGCGAACAACTAATAGAGTGGATTTGCCGTGCGCCAATGGATCACCGCCTACATAAGTTACCTCCTCGGGTTTCGACAAAGAAGTTTATACCAATCATGTGATTGGTCTGTAATAAAGTTACTCCGGTGTTCGTGTGCTTTCAATCCACTTTGAGACTCCTCCACAAATATCTATGTCCGTTTGACATATTGAAAAGTATTGAACTTACCAACTTGCCAATAAATGTCCGTTCAGAAAAACTTGGCTTTGGGATCCTTCATGTTTTTTTTTCATTTTGGTTTTATAAATACAATATAGCGTAAACTTCACGTGACAAACATTTCGGCAGTATTAACGTTGTAATGGAAATCAGTCACGATTATCAGCGGTCAGGAAATTAATATAAAAATAATGGGAAATGACAATAATATTAAAGTTTCTTCTCTAATAAATAAAACCGATTTGAAAAAGCTAGTCGTTAACGAACAAAGGAAATACATAAAATTTTTAAAATGTTAAATGTCAATGTCACAAGAGCACTGTTTCCCATACCGATAAATGAAATCAAATCTCATGACAAATGTATGGGAAAAAATTTACGCTTAATCGGCTGTAACACGAAGGTCGTAATGTTCGCCTACCCACTACACTAACCGATCCGATATTCAGATCGATCACCACCACGGTACCTACAAACATCGAGTAAACGCATTACTTTAATTGTAATATCAGAACAATACTCCAATATTCATATATGTATGTATCGAAATATTATTAATAACAATATCTTGCGAGAATTTACACACGGCCGTCTGCACGCAAATCTGACATAGCGAGTACTGTGGGTAATCAGACAGCTGAAGAATACATATTTATATATACACATTTTTTAAATTGATGCGTAAAAACAAAATGTTAAATCTAGATACAAAACAAATAGTAGTGTACCCCACACTAATATTCGTACTAGATGGGAATCAGATCTCACAACGCTAGACTCCGGTTGTCAACACCACTAACTATTGGACCAATAAGCCAATCAAAGGAGAAGGCAAGACGATTTGGGTTGCTTGTACGCATATAGGACTGTGTGTATCACTGATAACATGAAATAAAAATCCGCATCAAAACAATACTCGGTGTACAATGCGAATAACGAATCGGACAGTGTGTAAATAACTTTAACGAGTCATACGATTTTTTGCAATTATAATTTTTGTCTGTTTATTCATGTAAGAGAACCGAGTTGAGCACATCACGCAAAAAAACAACTAATCGGATTCCGATTAAACTTTCACTTTTGTATGATACCATTCAACGTAACGTTAACTTTATGTTAATGGATTCAAAGGAAAAAATCTGCTTCTTCTTGTACGGTACCTCTGCTATTTATAGTTTCGTTAGTTTCCACCGTGATCACGCTCCATAGCACTGGGTCGAAATATAAGCCATAATGGCACGTGGGCAAGTTAAGTACTATGTTATATCCAAAGTACTCTTTGCTTAAGGCGAGGGGGCGTACTTTTTGGATTAGTGACCGTTAGCGGTCACTTTTTGGGCATTTCCGTGCGTGGCGACGCTGTTCTGTCGATCATTGTTGAATCAAGGTCTCACAAGTTTTGACTTAATGTCTTAAGTCAAAACTTGTGAGACCTTGATTCGTCGTGGACCACAAGAAAGTAGCGAGACACAGGAGTCATACTTCAAAACTATTTCGTTTCAGATGTCAGAAAAAGATCGTGCTGAAATGCTTTATTAATCCAATCAACACCAAACAATTTAAAATCTATATTCCGGAGACAAAGTTTGAAGTTCACATATGAAAATGAAAGGTTTTGAATCAAAGCGAAATTATGAATAAAGGGTTATTACAGTCTACTGTTTACTGAGAGGTGTGGCAACGATAGATGAAAATCGTGGTTTGGAAACATCTAGGAAAAGACGAGCGTCAAGAATAATGCCAACCACTTTCATATTGCTAGCAACAAAATGAAGAAAAGACTGCCAAGCACTAGACAAACAGCAACAAAACAAACACCTACAATACTGTACATTGTGTACCTAAGGCTATATAATCAATTAATCCCATTGCGCTCTTAGTATTCGATTTTCTCAACTCGTTATTCAGAATTCGTGGACATTAGAAACATCACCAATATCAAATTAGGTCGAGCGACCCTCGTCATTCCAGTAATTGTGCTCCATAGGACGGACGGAACGGCAAACACCGCTACACGTATAACATTTCTAAAGGAAAAACTATCTCCGAGTCAAACAACGAGGGAAAATAAGTGTCGTGACAGTTTTCCCGGCGAAACGAACCGCGCCGTGGGAAATTCGTCAATAGATCAGCAACAGACGAAACTACGCTGAATTTCTGTTAGGACGCGTCCACAACACACCGACGAACGTTCCAGATTTTTTTAATTTTTTACTGTTTTTATTAAGTAACTTTGTGTAATCAGAGATTGGCCCGGATTCGTAGAACAGAATCCACAGAGTGAGGGCTGAAGACCAAACCAGTAAGACTTCTTATACATAGTATTACTGCGTTGTATGACAAATGAATAACAAATGAGCAGACGTCAGTCACACTTGGGCGTTGCCGTCGATGGATATATGCAACCGTCGTGAATAGGCCTGTAGGAACTGTAAAAGAATTATTTCTGTTATAATTGCTTAGCTATTCGAATACTTATAGGAGCAGCAGTTAAGAATATTAACTGTATATGTACATATAATTGAAGAGCAAATACTGCATTAATGTTCTGGCAAAGTGGTAGATAAACATGGTAAAGAACTAATCGTTGCAACTTTCACTTTAGTAATAGTGACTCTGCAGGCAGATGCTGGATGCGACAAGCCGAAGACAGGGCGCGATGGCGCTCATTAGGAGAGGCCTATTTCCAGCAGTAGACTGAGATAGGCTGATGATGATGATAATGAATAGTGACTCTTGTATCTAAAGAAGCTCGCTCCTACTCGAGGTAGAACTCATACTCGTATAAACGCAAACTGCAGTGTGGACTGAAGGTTTATTGATGCTTTTGCTCTTTTAAAACTTATTGTAATTTTAAAAACTGTCATATTTCCTTTTGTATTAAGCGGTTACTGTATCATCAATATATTACGATTTTTGAGGATTTTTTTCTCAAATGATGAAACTAAGAACAAATTGTATATGTTTGTATATACGTACGCAGCTGGCAAAGTAAACGTGTTGCCTTAGTGCGTATACAGCGTTTGTGTCACTTTCTAAAACGTGGATGTTCTTCCAACTACCCAATACGAAAATAGGGTCGTCTACCGACTTGGATGTTATGTTCGCAGGTACAAGATGTACTCACGCAGTTGTCTAGTATACATATACTCTCTCTTATATACGTTACATGTTTCGCCATCTCTATGCTTTATCAGGTATATATGTATATTAAGATATATAAAATATAAATATATATAGAAAATTTCAAAATGTAGTATACCTATCTGTTTTGCTTTCACGATTGGAATGGTGAATTGATTTTGATTTTTGAAGAACAGGCAGCAAAAAATAACTCCTGTTTACTTCCGACCTTAAGAAGCCAAGATTTAATATATTTTTGAAAAATTCATTTTATATGGTATTTTAAAAAACTTAACATCACACTGTAGTAATCCGCAACGAGTTATGGAGAGTCACTACTCTCTAGTACACTCCCACGTTTCACCAGTTATCGTATTTGCAGATATAATTATGTACTACTCGTATATAATCCGAAAATCATATTTGGCTGGCGAGTACCGGCGACGGATATGTTACACAAACATATTTACCAGCACGTGTAACCTATCACCTTACGAACACGACACTCCGCGTCAGAAATGCGAGCTATTTCTTTTGTTCCCTGTTTACTGACCTTTGCTTTACCGGGAATACCATTATGTTGAAATTAGCACGGACACAGGATCTTATTGACCTCCCTTTGATTCATACACGCGATATCACGGGTCAGTAAACTAACGTGTCTTTATTCGACGTTAAGAGGAATTTGGATAGCGTTGGACATGTACCATCCACGGCAAAAGTATTTAGGTATACATATGTAGAGTATACACATATACTTTGTGTTGTAAATAGAGATATTCACTCTAATATATCTAATAAATATGCATTAGACTGGGTGAAATCATGACCTTGACCACTCCCGTTTCTAAGCCAGTTGTGTCCAGATGGGAAGTAGATATATAGTAGATATTAACTATTGTATTCAATGTATATTGATACATCCCAATACTGGGGTAATAAGTTTCATATAAATACGAACAAATTCTTTAATGGTGTGAATCATGTATGTGTTTTCGCAGTAGACTGAATAGTTTCGAGTTTGAGATCCTTCATCCGAAGCAGCCTCTGATCTCAGTTACATTAAGACGAAAACGGATCAGGAATATGTGATCAGGTGTAGGTAAAAGAATGTAGGTGGATGGATCGAAACAGGATTCAATTTAGCTTTATCGAACATTGATCAGCTCTTTGCGTCTCTAAAGATTTTTAAGAATGCTTGAGCCAATTATCCTAAAATCCTGAATTCGGGATCCGTGTTCTTGGAATTTTTCTAATCAGATCACATTTTTCGCCGATAACACTGAACGAATACTAGACAAATAAATGTTTTAATCATGAGTAAAAGTTAGTAACTAATTTCTTAACGTAACATGTGTAGTATGTACCTATAGTATAATTTTTAATTATACGAGAAAAATAATGATTTAGTGATAAAATATCATTAACATATTTACCTGTTTTTTTGTAATATAATTCAAGAAATTTCACTGAAAATTATATAAGCACACATGAATCATGTATTTTCATACTGTGACGCTTCCATCGAAATGGATGAACTCACTTTTGTTTTATTTATTCCGTTCCAAGAAAATGAGATTGAAATATAAAAGATTTTATGTGCAAAATATTACTTCATGATATAGACGCCATTGTTGGAATTTTACAATAATGTACGAGTAGTAATAATCATTATTCATATCATGTATATTTTTAAATATCGCTTTATAAAAATAATAAATATCTATTCACGAATATTTTTAAATGGGTTCTTCTTATTTAATATTATCATTACTGTTCGTGTAACCAGTATTTCTCGAGTTAAATTTAACCTCGTTCACACTGTACTAACATCAGTGAAAAACCGGCACGCGGTAGCTTACTTATATTTTATTACTGTTGTCATGCGTTTGTAATCATCTAACCTATCTGATACGCCGATAAGCTATCTGATAAGGTATCTGATAACATAACCCTAGACTCCAATACACCAAGCAATATTTTCATTTAATGCCTCGTGTGCTTCAAAAATTTGAAGGTCTCGTTCTTATAAATGTATGGAAGAATATTCGAGAACAATTCATATAAATCCACATTGTGCCAACGTATTGTACCTTATACAAATATATTCAGCGTAAGTGAGCTATCAAAACTTCCACATTTTCTTATCAGACAATGTACTGTGTAATATATCCCGGGGATATTTATGGGTTGAAGCCAAATTTTTCCAAAGACATATTGGTGCTACAAGAAAAATGTTTCCAATCAGTGGGGAATGAGGGTTGCCGGATTAATAAAAGCCGTGGATACGGCGGATGAAATGTCCCCGGATTCGATCTTCTTCTCGAAACTTGATCGAGAGTAAGTTATGAGATGAATATTCTAAATAAATTGCGCTGACGCCATATTTGATGTATGTATAGGTACGTTTATATCTTGATGAATAATATAGTAGTAATTTTCTTACAATTGTGTGGAGTTTTGATAGAATCGGCCGATATCTGATTGTATATGAACATTCATACGTACTTATTTCCTTTTTATTTCATCCTGACGTATGTCAAGAACCTAGAAAAACAAATCAAGCTAAAACTATTTGAGTTGTTCAAAACATTACGACTCACGATTGCGATTCAGAACTCTGTGGATTTCAGTCTCCTTACAACTTACTGAAGACAGGCGCGTATAAGGGGCGCAGATATCTGGATATTTTTGCTAAAGACCAATCTGTATGCCAGAAGTTTTACCGGCGGTAAATTTCCGGCACAAAAAACTGACATTATTGATGCATGAACAACTTCCAAATATTAAAGTATTATTATAGATAGTAGTATTAGTTCAGAACCAGTAACAGTAAAAATTTAGCGGTAAAGGCAAATGCTTAGTAACACTAGACACAGAAGGTAAGTATTACCTTTATTCTACCGCAACACATATCCAATTCGGGCACAGCAAAATGTAGGAATACGTTATTTGCGTGCAATTTACATGAGCAAACTGTCCAGTCATATAGTACGTGAGAATTGCTCACACCTCGCGCCTCATGCCTCACACCTCGCACCTCATGCCTCGCACCTCGCGCCGTGGCCTACTGTGCGGAGTTAGAAAATGTAAGCAAGTGCGGCCGCTGTGTGCCGCGCCGTGAATAGAAATCGCTCACTTCGATCGTGCTGTGCTCGTGGCTACAGTTGCAGCGCTTCCTTGAGATATAGCGGATTTTAAAATTATATATTATGTTGCTTATAATTGTTGCTTCTGATCACATCTAATATTTGTTCTACGTACCTACTTAAGTGCCTGCTAGTGCTATACCGATTTTAAGGTCAGCATTGGAAAATGAATTCTTAGTTTTCCATCGTAAATATTACGCGGTAAACTGATTTCTACGCCCACAATCAAATAAAAGTAGAAACATAAGTCGTAATTATTAGATAATAAAATCATACAAGTCAATCATCCAATGATTAATAAAATCATTCAAGTCAATCATCCAATTATTAACAAAATTATTCAAGTCAATCATCCAATTATATATTAACAAAATCATCCAAAGACAATTTCTAGCAACGTATCTCAGCATTTTACTTTCACAGACGCTACTACTTATCAAGTACAAACAAATATTGTATCATAGGTATTTTACACTTTTACCAATGTGATAAAATTATATAACGCTGACAAGGTTGATATAAACAGAATTGATATATTATGATTATATTATCTTTCATACTTGTTATAAACAAACGTAATCTGAAAAATGTGATACATTATCCTGAAACACCAATGGCATTGAACCTAGACCTTGAATTTGCAGAAACGTGTAATGGAAAAAATGTATAAAATGACTCATCCGTTATTTGGAATGTACTACCGGATAAAACTTTCAAAAGTTGGTCCATACGAATTGAATAGATGCTTCGAAACTGAGTATGACTATAACACTTCAATGAAAAAAATCTATTTATTACTATCAAAAAACTAAAACCGACGGAAGGAGATGAAATAAATATTTTAAAAATTGCAATTTACTTTACGACTCGTAATTCTACTCAAGAGTATTTCTATTTCTCATTATTTCGAAGCCGCTGCCAGTCGCGGCGCACCAAAACAACGAGTTAGTGCGCCGGCCGTCCCCTTGCCCGTAATAGCGCCGGTGACGAAAACCAAGACCGAATCCGCTACCGGTTTATTGAACCCCCGAATTTCGCCACAAACCACGTGGCGCGGACCACGTGGACACGCGATGTGCCGTTACAACTAATAATACATACAAGTCTTGTAGTATTTACGGTCAACATCCACACCTCTTTCCATAAATAACATATAATGTAAGTCGGGTGTTGTATTTATCGTTCATTGACCCTCCAGCTCTTATGAGCTGATACGTTAGGTGTAATAAGAGCTTGATATATTATGTGCCTTAGCTTATATTAAGGCACGTGTGTCTCGGTCTCTTGATTATCATTATTGTTACTTATGCTTTATTGTCGTTAACAAAAGGAGGACTCAATATATATTGGCATTTTTTACGTATCAACCCAGATGATGAAACCTTGGGATAAGGACCTAATTAATTTAATTTCCAAAAAAAACTAAAGATATTATTTTATATATTATATTTGTATATTATTAATAGTGATCGGAAACGTACTCATATGCGAGATTAGACGGAATCTGATCTTGACTACAATATATCACTTAAGAGAACGTAAGAAGTAGAAATTTCGAATTTCTACAACACGAAAGTAATGCAATTACAAGAGACATAATCATTTCAATGAATCGAGATTCATTTAACTCATATATTTATACTCTCATACTCATATACTCGTACATTCATATACAAATTAACACAACACATATATACGAGTATACTTGAAATGTTCTAGAACATTCTATACACATTAAAATCTGATGTAAATGAGAAGGCTATGTCGCAGGTGTTCCAGCTTACGTGTAATCGTTAAAGGCGTTTGAAGATGAATCTTGTCAAATTGTATTCGATCGCTTAACACCTGACTTCGTTGTATTCTTCCCATCCGACAATTGAATACAAACGTTGTTAAAAGACTTTATTGAGATACGATAAACTGTTTTATAAATTCGTTCTCTTTAAGTAAATACATGAATATAAAAAAGCGAACATAATTAAATTATATACTAAGATCAACGAGAAACACGGTAATAATAGTAAGGTAGTAATCATTTCTGTAACCTTTTATTATTCTATGGTTGGAATACGAGTCTCCTCGCAGAATGTAAAGGCCATAGTTTGCCAAGCTGATCAATTGCGAGTTGCAGACTTCATACACTTTAGAAAATATGTAAATAGCAATAGGTACTAAATCTAAAAAAACAAACCAATTTCAGATTTAAAATTACGCACCAAGCCATCATAACAGTCACTCCATATAACTAACCTATTGCATTAGCGATGTCAACGGCCTATTAATGAACGAATCTCCAACAGAAGTCTAATAGGAATTTGGCAATTATGACTCTCGAAATTTAATCTATATTTATGTTATAAATAAAAAATTATGTCTGTCTGTATTACGTATTCATAGCGCAGCCGTCGATATAACCGGTTATGATGATACTCGGCGCTACGATAGGCTGAAGTAGTTAGAAAAACACGGGTTGCATAATTGTAATTAACCGCTCAGAATGAAATTCTAGGAAGTATAGTATTAGACTACCTAGTAACCTGTCGTTATCTAGATACAAATCTATGCCCTGACCACCTACGGGTAGTAATGCAAACGGTGCGAGAACCCGTGATGTGCGATCTTCAACCTGCAAGCGCAGCATGGGATTAGGGGTCCAGCAGTGAACTTAGACAGGCTGACAATGATGACGATAGTATTAGAGAAACACCCGGTAATATTTTACCTACTATCGTTATTTGTATTGTGTTTTTATATATTTCTATCTATCTACCAGTTACAACAATAATAATTAAAACAATAACGTACCATCACGCCAGGTGCCTGACAGAGTGGGCATGCACAATAATTGCAATATAAAAAATTGCAATCGAATTTACATTTTAGATATTGTTATCAGTACGAAGTCTTAACTTATGTCGTGACGTAAAAAATCTGTAAAAATACGTACTAAAGACGGAAGCCACCAAAGAAGTAATGGATTATTTACCTGGGAAAAGAAGAAAAACAAACATTAAGGTACATGACAAGCAATAATAATAATAATTATGGATTATAATAATTATTTACGGATTAGGCAGAGAGCACCGAGTGCCATTTTACACACTTAACATGGGTCGTCTACATTCATCACCCTCCTTACATAATATACATCTAAATTAAAAATCATTTATTTCATGGAAAACTTATAGTAATAATTAATACAAAGCTGTTAACACATCAAGGAATTCCCTAAATTATTTAGATCCGTTCAGTAGTTGAGGCCATTCTAGTAAGCATTAAATGCATCTCTGTTCCGGACACTATATAATGTATTTATAATAGACATGTATTTATCAGTTTGGACATCTACTAATGTAGTTATCATAATGCGAAAAATATAAAACTTTCAAGATGAATATTAATAACAAACTTTCACTGCATACCGACGTATTTGTTTACGTACCATCAACACGAGAACCATTTATGAATATTTGCTCGAGTTACTCTAGACGCAATGAAATAAACATCATTTGCATGAGAAATATCAACGCACCAAACATTAGTTTGGATGACGATTTACGGTTATAGTTTTATAACACAAACTGTAATAAATCGTTTTGCGATCAAATAAGTCAGACGCTGATGGGGAGTCAGAAGCGTACGAAACCAGCGTACGTATACAAAGATGTACAAAGTCGATCACTTATATTACAAATACATATATGTATATAATATATGTGTTACGAAACATAGTCAACAAATCTACATAAGCCTAAAAGAGGCGTTCAAAGCCGATGAATAAGATGAAGATGGATAAGATTTCTTTTGACATTCATTAAGTGTATTTATACACCTTATAATGAATAAAAACTTTTGAATTTGAATTTAGTTACGACGGTGGGTATGAATTGGGTTATTTCACGTGAATTTACTAAAGGGGACACGACAACAAGAGAAATTATAGCTAATGAGATAAGTAAATATTCGAATAAAAAGTACGTATACTTAAAATTAAATATACATAGACCACACGGCAAACGCAACTGTCAAATCGGCAAACTTACGACAAACAAATAGTTATTAGCACAGGCGAGTCAAGGTCAAGAGCGGGGGACGGCGAGGTGTGGAGGGGGGTGTTGCATAACATCGACACTGATCGTGACGGAGCTATATTTTTTGCACCTGCTCCGCTCTGTATCTGCTCTGAATAAATGCATTTGATTAAATATAAGACATCGGTAATCGGCAGGTATATTACGTAATGTTTCAAATAGTATTCTGGCAATAAATCATATCTTGTTAGAAACACCTTAATTAAACTCAACGTTATCACGGAAAACGTTAATTAATTGTTCAAATCAAATCGGACTCGGAAGAAAAATGAGAATCCAGAAAGTACGGTCGCGGAAAAATGAAATAGGGGAGAAACAAAAACAATTAATTTTAAACGCCAGAAAAACGGCGCGCTTACCCCATTTCCGTGGGACTCGTCGCCAACAAACGAAAATGAATGCAAATGTTTTGATTGTCCCGTCAAATAACAAGATGAGCAGTTGACGAGTCCCATTATGCAAGGCGGCCTAATTGAATCAAAGTCCACAAAAAGCATCGCTGCGCTACCCTTTACTTTGATTGCTTCCACATAAATTCATTCGCCGCTATTCGTATTCGGGGATAAACGAATTTTGTGTCCGACGGCACCCCGCTGCGGGATGACATCGGAACTTTATCAATTATTATTATTACAACGCAAACTGAACAAAACAATCCACAAGTTACAACTACACGGTCCGTTTTAATTGAATTGTCGAGCTCGTTACGAACAATACCTACTTTAAAATTACTGATACGCGTCCCACCCTCCATGGCCGCGACATACATACATATTTGCGGCTGGCAGTGGCAATGGAAAATAAATCTTTTTGAATAAATCAGCGCGGGTTTAATTAAAGTGAGCCGGCGGACGCAAATTTAACTAAAAATCATACGAACACATCTCGCCGTAATTAAACGCGGGACCCTCACATCATAATGTTTTCATAACCGGCATTACGCGAAACGTTCCGGGCGCAGACCAAGGCACCGCGCAAGGGCCAGAGTCGCGCGACGATGCGACCTCCGACTATCACCCTTTGCCACAGCTAAAGGAAGATATCTGTAGCGTCGCAAGTAATTAAGAAGCGAGCCACGCTTTGTCCCGGCGGTCCCCGGGAAAGACTCGGGGAGTTATGTCTCTCCCCGCTTACATAATATCTGCTAACGGCATAATCGATAACAACGTGTCGCTCTTGTCCCGTCTAGACGTTGACACGATGCTTCATGAGCCTAGAGCGGATTGCGTTTCGAGAGGCTCGGTAACGCCACGCTTGTTGCCTATCCTTCCCTCGAGAACCGCTCGAGTGTTTTCGGCGTCTCGTCTCATGCAGGAGAGTCTCGAATTATGCGATCTCTCTCCGCATCCGACGTAGCGTAAATACATCTCATACAGATATTCGATCCGAGCGCAAAAGTTCAGTGGTCCATAATCCGCCCGCCGTGATGGGAGCATTTAATTGACAATGAATGTGACAGTGTAACGGCACGCGAGAGGGTTGCGAGCCAAACGGAACACGTCTCCGTTAATGGGGTCAACGAAATTGGAGAAAAGTGAAACGGTGGAGTGGGCCGAGCCGGCATTTATTACCGGCCGGACCTGACCGGCAACCCTCATCCGCATTGAATCGGTTACGGCGATACACAGAAAGAGACGAGAGGTATTTTAACGACCGACCAAAGGCAACCAGAAAGCTACCAAACGAAGGCGGAGTATTGACTCCCCGCTCACTACTGCAATTAATTAGTTGGGAATTAATAATAAAATTCCAAAATACTCAGACGTGATTACGAAGATTACGTAACTGGAGAGCTATTCTACCGGGCAGTACTGACCGAGCAGCCACGCGGTGAATTTCATTCTTAAGAACTAGAAATAATTAATTAGTCATACCTGGCGAGGTCTTCGCACAGTTTCCCGCATCGAGATTGTAATATTTTAATGGCCTTTTAAAAGTGACCACATGAACTCAGTCATTGTATTTCTATATACATAATTCAACCAATAAATAATTAATACACAGTACATAATTATTTCCGTTTCCAATATTGATTTGGAAATATCGCACAAACGCAACAAAGAGTAAGTCAAATAGCTGGAGCTCTATAACACTGTAACATGGTAAATAGCTGGAGGCGCACTCCCTACGTAGCCGTAACGCAAATCGCTGCATCCAATCACAGCGGGAGACGCTCTAGATAGAGACTCGGAAATCAGTTTGCCACTATTGAATTATACGAAAGCTGCAGCTGGGACGTCATACGCCAAAGTTTAATCTCTCGGAGCGGCGGCCGGGCTTATTATGCAAATAGTCGAGGAATCTCCTCGGTCATCTTACAGTCACGTATGTCGCGGCACGTCCCGCACCAGACCGGGCGCCGCCGCTCCCGCTCGCCCACGACAACTTTTTTACACCGTCGCTCACCACCGTTTACACCCGTACACGAACCACATGACCACCTACTCACTGTCCAATATACACCACATTTCCGTTAATGTTACAATATAGACGACGGAAATCGACCGCGAGGAAATAATTTCTTGAGAAATATCGTTTCTTTATACGAGCTGATATTTACCGCCGGTTGTAAACTCGGCCGCTATTGTGTCGAAAGCAATAGAGAAATCGACGGAGAGTAGGAAATTTTTCGAGAACTATCTTTTTTGTTACAACGTCGCTTATCGCCATTTATGACAGCCACTGATTCACACAATGCCTCTGTGGAGAAATTGGAAGATAAAAAAATTATTTCTTCGCAGTTTTTTTTGGTCTTGAAAATACAGTTCGGTATTCGGTAGAGCTCGGGTAATACGTGAATTGGAGCAAATGCGTTAGTGATATATTAATGAGAATAAGTTTATTGACAATAAAGTCAATGCTGAAATTGTCAACTAAAATACATATAATGGTTTGAATGTCGGCCCTCTTTGTACGCTTTGCTTGTTTACCAATATTTATAGCCCGAGTCCAAAATACAGAGTACGGAGCGACGTCAAAAATCAACGAAGAAGAAGTAATTTCCCGAGAAATGTCTTCATTACACAATGATTACAAAATGGGACCTTGATGAAGATAAAATTATTCGACTATCAAAAGGCGGGCGAGTCGACGACATCAATTTATTGCCTGCGAATAAAGTCCGACAGAAAATTCGAAATGGAAGAGACGTCGCACGACGGAAACAGGAGAGGGGAGGAATACCAACTCTTTCTTTGGAGCAGAACCGACCCCAACGAGTGTTAATTAAGCGAAAATCGAAACGTCAAAGCTCGACTCGGGCTTTATGCAAATTCGCCAAAATTGACTTTCGTGTCGACATCGTTAGATTTTTTCGCTCGGCGATTGTTTGAATAGGGTAATTAAGAGACGATGGACGACTCTGAGCGAAACTTTCTACACGCCGAGCTGTACTTGGTAAACGGAGACAGTAATTACTAACAAACTGTGTAGTTCCAACTTCGACGTGTGGCTGAGGTAACTTCTGCTAGCGAACCGTGTGAGAGGTGAATTTCATAAATGCTCCACAATCCCCCGTGTCACCCGTAATTTCCTGTCTCAACCTAATTAACGACACGACGCGGAACCGCAAACGAAATTACTTTAATGACCCGAAAATCTCGACCTCCGTATTGCGTTTCTCGTACGCGTCGAGTTGATATACGAAATTTTGCTGTACAGACGAATGCGAAATGCGACATTGCGACATACGAATGCTTCTAACAGATTTTCGTATAGATTTAACCGTGGTATATCAGAACGCGCACGGTGTCGCCTGCGGGTCGGTACCGGTGCGTACCGTTAGAATGAACTCAACGCACACTCGACCTCGTACAGTAAACGACTAAAGTACCTCTACAGTTAGCTCATGTTTAATCCCGCAAGGAACATGCAATTGTGCCTTGGTGTACGGTCCTGGACAAACAGGCTGTTATATCAGCGACGTGCTCAACAAAAACTTATATGCCTTATGCGTTATTTATACAAACTTCACGGAGCCCGTTCTAGTCGGTTACTTGGGCTTTTAAGTTCTTCACGGCTTTTTTAACAACATCCATGGAGCTAATATGTGGTGTTTAATGAGCCTTTTAAATGGTTCCTCTTAATCGTATTCACTTTTCTTGTTAACTAAATACACTTTACGACTCGTTTAATTATGTGATATTTGACAAACATTTGTACGCACATTAACATACCTAATCTATGTTTTTGGTAGCAACCTCCTAATTAACCATTCTAATCTTTTTAATCACTTCATCGTATAATCAATAAAATAGAAACTGGTAGCATCCAATAGTTGTATTAAATTTACTTGTATTTGATCACAAAAAAAAAACGTAACATCACGCTTGAAATCCCCGAAGGGGTAGGCAGAGGAGTGTAGTATACTCCCACGTTTCACCAGTTACGTTTAAGTCCCATGGAATAGGTGGTGAGCC
>DWME01001832.1:0-23018 GCA_018244795.1 Parelbella ahira ahira
GCACTGATCTAGACTCCGAGTCACTACTAGGAATTCTAAATTAGAAAAATCTAATAGTACCCGATCCGGGATTTGAACCCAGGACCTCCCGACCGGCAGTCGCGCTTGCAACCGCTCGACCAACGAGGCAGTCAAGTTAAAAAGTTAAAGTTAAAATAACAATTGAAATAAAAAATTAAATATATATATTATATTAATAGTATAATAAAATCACGTCCTTGAAAGATAACTACATTTTTGTGTGTTACGAAACAGAAAACGTACATTAGTTTAGAGTTTCGGACATGCTTATATCGACATCGTTTATAGTGTAACCAATCTCAGTGAAACAATTACGGTGTAAGTTTCAAGAACGATAATTAATTACGAACGAACGATATTGAAAAAATGTATTATTTAATGTTTAACTCAAAAATATAATTAATTTCTATTCATTTGGTTCATGCGTTAATTTTTGTTACATGTATATATAATTTGGGTATTAATTAATAAAAGAGAATAATTGTATGGCGCGTGTTTACCTTTTTTTATGAAACCCTTTGTTCTTCACTAATACATGACTTTTTTACAGTCTTCAATTAGTAAAAGCTGTTCTCGTCGATTATTGTGATAGGCTGAATAGTTTCATAATCTATATTAGTGAATGATACAATGTTTTGTTTCATTCCCTCTTATATGAAATACATATAATACAAGGGATGGAATACAATGCAACTATTAATGTGTAGGAATAACGAGTAGGTACTAGGTGTTGAAATTAGAGCACTTTTTTTTGTTTGTATTAAAAAAAAAAAGTATTATTAAGCAATTTATTCCAAACCAACTAATGCGTGCATGTATGAGTGATATACGATAATAAATCTTTTATGTTCACTTAACATACGTGGCCTCTTAATGTTTTTACAGTGTTCTCGATTTTTTGCAAAATTAATTCATTTTTGTATGATAATGACGGTAGGGTGATACACCGATTGTTATATTTTACGATTCGCTACCTTATTTACTTGAGTCGTTAAATTAAAATGTATTAAAGTGCAGTAAATATTATTTATAAGATATAATGAAGCGATTGTTGCTCTGAGGCAGTGGCGGGTCGCAAGTGGACTGTTCAATAAAGCAACGAGTAACTATTACTTAAATATGCAATTGTGACAAGTTACGAAATAAAATATTCCTTCAAAATCTTGTGCTTATCTTAAGGAAGAAACGCTGTGTTCTTCCGGAAATTTCAAAGCTTCCGGATATGTGATGAGCATTTGCACGGAGGTTTGAGTTGGAAAAAATCTTAGACAACTCTACAATTGGCCCAAGAAAAAGGTGATGGGTAAATGTTGTCTTTAGAAAATTTATATCTCTATATCAAAACGTTGTTGTAAATTAAGTGCATGTAAAACAGGTAAATATATAAAACATATTACAAATCCTCTGTATTGTATAAAATTATATTTGGTAAAGCAAAAGTGCCCGTGAAGTTCTATAAAAAAAATTACTTATACATGCCATGTCCTGAACACAAAGAAATTCAATTTAGAAATTGAGTTTTAATTCGATTTTGGTTTTGGGGTTAAGTTTTTATGAAGACAATCACGATGTGGGCCTACATATATTCATTTAAAACGCATTTTTGGGAGCATTAGACTCATAAACAGTGTTGTATATTACGTATAAAATATGATAACATTGTTAATTACCAAAATTAAAATGAAAACCTTAATCCCTTTGTGATTACAACAGTCTTAATGAGATAACGATCAATAACGTACAGGACCGTCGAGAAATATTCAGATCCGAAACAAGGGTTAGCCGAGATAAGCGTATAATTTCAACAAGACATGTTCACAAATTTTAATTAGGGTCTTAGATATATTATCAGATTTGAAGTACGCTAATTCTTGCACTTTACAACGCATCCTTTTGTGAGTCATTTGGAACAAAAAACGATCTCTGCGCACGAATAATATCGGTCTTAAATTCGACTAATTAAAGTTAAATTCGACTAATTAGTCTAATAAATTAACATGGTTTTTATCATTTGTAAAACGGACCTAAGTCTCTGTTGCCTTCGTCTTGGTGTTCATCGGCTCCAAAAAAGTAATTTGTGAAATATTACATTGATGGTTAATAAAAAGAAAATGAGATGATTATTGTAGGTGAAAATTTTGTAATTAAGAATATTAAGTAGATTATCATTTTTCTGTCATGTTTTATACATACATCAATTTATGATATTGTATCTATACATATGTAAATCGATTTTAGAACGCAGGCAATATATGTACTTTGATCTCTACATCTACTACAAAAACACCATAAGTTCATGTAAGAATAAATTAAGTCACAGCATAGCAACATCTTTGCAAGTACCTAGATACATTTTCAGGTAATTAAGTATATCTTAGGCAACATTCTATTATAATATTGACAGTCATGACCATCATGGACCCCTTTAATAGTACCAATATTGGACATGCCTCAGAAACAATCATGGTCAACTCTATGACGTGGAATTAATATCACGCTTTTCTTTGTCGTTACAGCCAGTGATATTTAATTTTCAAAACGCACATAATTTTATACAGAAAGATGCGCGTAGTAGGATTTATACCTATATGGCGTGGAGAACGGCATTCTAATTGACTAGAATATCAATGCTTACAAAATGATTATCTATGAGATTGTATTACAATATGTTAAACTACACTAGAAAACTCCAACTCTGCATCCACGAATCATAACACAATGCGGCCGTACAATATTAAGACAGTAAGTTCAAAACATAATAGTAATCACAATAGCTTTCGCACGCCTATACACCAGTTGCCAAGGTCCGCCACACAATGGCGACGTGAGAACACACTGTGACATAATTTCTAGTGATAATGTAATGAGATGTAATTTATATTTGGTGCAAGGTCCTCTCTAGGTTAAGAGCGAATGCCAAGCTTTGTTCGTCTACGGATTATTGTCGGAATTCAACTGTCACTTACATTTAAATGTCAGGAAACTATGAATGATGCATTCAAATTTATTTCACACAAATAATTGCTTATAAATCATATTTACTTGTTAATTAGCACAACCGTGAGTAAAATTATATCTTTATAAGTATATAGGCCATTTGTAATCTTAACTATTCTGCTTTATGGTAGTCGTTGTGCAAAATTATAGTGATTTAATGAATTGATTAATCGGTAGTATAAATTGTATATTTATTGAAGAATTTCGATCTTGTCATTAAAGGGATAGAAATTATTTGGTTACTAGGTTTATATGTGCCATATTTGCCTACAAATTTAAATATGTATATGTAGGTATGTGTTTAAAACATAAGATAAAATTATTAACTATGTAATGGAGTATAAAATAGATCTTCTACATTAGAGCTTTTTTTCATTTCACAGTCAGACACGAGTCGTCTTTCAAAATTAGTAGGTTTAAAACTGCTGTCTACGATGCTTGTCAAATGCGACTTTGCAGACTTAACTTACTTTAAAAATATGGAGTATTTTAAGTATGTGAGTTTTCTCATAATATGTTCCTTCACCTCGAATGTTATCCATCGTATTACAGTATCCGTAAAAATCAAATAATTGAAATAAAAAGTGTTAACCATGCAATGGTTACTACTAATATTTAACTAAATATTGTTATAAAATAAGTATTGATTTGTAAGTTCCCAAATATACCTATGTGTATTATGTCAGGTAGACAGTATATGTTTCACAATTACCTAGAAAAAACCTCTCCCCTAAAACTTACCCCATCCACCCAGATGTGAAATGGATAATAGACAATATCTTTATGGCGGAACTTGCTTCATATATTAACACTGAGTCTGTCGTTTCAACTTCAGTTTTACTAACCATAAATTTTCGTCCAACTAATGCAATCGATTCTGTAATTTATTACAGTATTAGACATATACATACATATTAAATTGCTCACAAATTACCAACATCAGTTTGGTGAACAAAGATTATAGTATATAAATTGTTATTAAATAATCTAAATATAGCATATGCTGAATATAAAAATAAAACAGCCAAGTTTAAAACTTCGTCGCGATTATTATCTCGTGATTGTTTTTCATAAGGTTTTTGGATATTCAGTCTGATGATATATTTGTTTCTGCATTTGGAAATGAAATCACATCATATAAATTTAATTAAGGCGTTACAATCACGAAGTATGACAGGTGATATAATGAGCGAAACATTGTTCGTCTCTACATTTGGTTTAAAAATATTACGAGTAAAATACGACTGTTAAGGATCTGACCTTGAATTTTGTTTGGGAATCGCCGTCCATAGGCTGCATTAAGATCAGATAAGATAGAGTCTTATAAAAATATATAATGTCATACTGTCACGTCTGTCAATGGTCGCTCAGTAGCTGTGCAGAGAGGCGCCATCCTATGGCCATAATCGAAATTTGATACAATTATATTTGTAATTATCAGATACCAGATTGTAGAGCATATTTTTGAATAAAATCGTTTCAATGGGAAATAGTTTGGGTGTACGTATATGTGCATATTAAGGTTTAATTTATTTTACAATCATGAATCTTACAGTTGATACGGAGTTTAATAGAATATTCTAAGACTTTTAGCTCCAAGGACTATCGCTATAAATAAAACTAAATAGTGCACTAGCTTAATTCATCCGTACTGTTACCTATTTATTTATCAACAAAATACCCTTAACATCTCGATGCTTAATTTAATTACGAACAAATTACAATAGTCCAACGAGACCTGAGTTGAATAAGCGTGCGAGAATTATTCTAAGTCACATCTAGTTTTTCTATAAACCGCTTCATAGCAATGGAGGTGCAATACTAAAAGTGAATATAGTTCCATAGAATCGTTGCTTCTCTTTCCACGCCTTTTAACGATCTGACCTTACACGTTTTGCGCGCAAATATTCGCCTCCATGGCTATACAGAGAACTGTATCGATTTTGAAGATGCTATTCATATTTGTTACAGATATCGTGTTATACCTGTACTCAAGCCAACAATAACTGTATACTATATTAACAATAATTTATCTTGATACATCCCCACATATGGAATTTACACATTCCTAAATACGAATTTATATAATTTAACGCTTACAAACACAGTAAGTATTGGTGCTCAACACAAAAAATATTTCTTCTAGATTGGAATGGAGTTCACAACTGAGCAATGTTAGACGGCTTACACAAGTTATTCACCTGCGCAAATTTTATAATTAACCTTAGAGCCAGGTGACCTGTATGTATATGTATGTCCTGTATGTATACAACTCTTTCAAATATTAAGCATCATTCAATTATTCCTTTATGACGAGTTTTATATCTTGAAGACCTTTTTAAAACGCCGAAAGCAAAAAACCTCACACCAATACCGACCCTAAATAAGTCCCCAAAAACAAAAGACACCCAATCGATTCGTATCCAATGTGCTGTATCTAATTTGTCAGATCGTCCGTCCATGTGTCCGACAATTAATCCAGAACGATTTCGTAAACAACTACAAATATTTATTTACCTCCGACAAAATATTTTGAGAACCTTATTGTGTTAATTATAAGACGTATAACTGACTATTTGTCGGTTTTCAGTCCAATGTTTTGTCGGTGACATTGTACGGTCGGTATGTTGGACGAATTAGTCATTTGTATGTATACTTTTAAGGTATATATTGTCCGTGTTTCTGTTTCGACACGATCGTTAATGGTAATAATCAATTTTGTGTTGTTTTCCCCATTTGACGTTGTTTATTTTTAGATGATGGTCCATTAATTCAACGTACAAAAATTCTGAACGTACATACATATAAGCGCACTGTGTTTGACTAGGATATTAGTTGACTAGTTTTCGCGTTGCCGCAACTAATTTAGCTATATTATACTAAACAAATTGACCCTAGACTATATTCTAAGAATTAGTTAATATCAAGAAAAGATATATAAATTATTATGTTTTATTTGCGGAACAGTTTAGTAGCTTTTAATTTTAGTTGATGTTCCGAAATTTTAAGACATTTTTCTTAGGACTCACTATGTCTATATATCTTTAGGTTCATTTTTCTTTTCAGGGAGTAATTTGAATCTCTCTTTAAATTCTTTGCCAATCGTATTTATTAGAAAGAACCACTTTGCACGTCGGAGTAGTCCAAAAATATACTTTTCATATTTAGACAAACAAAGAATCACCTTTCTATTTTCACACTGATATTTTATATTACCTATGCATAGGACACATCCGTTGTTTATCCTATTATACCAAAACGATCCCTGCCCTACTGTAATAAAGGCCAAATTTCCATGTAAATCAATGGTTCATTTTCTATGTCATATCAAGAGTCGCTATTATTTATTGATTTGTTAATAAATTTACGAGTTTTCTTTATTTGAAGACCAGATTCTTTATGTGTGAAACCGAATCTTTTGTGTTTGTTTTGAGAAATATTATTTCGGAGATAAGATTCTTGGCGGTGATGAAATCGAAGGTAGAAAGCTAGTGAGGTCACAGCATTTGGATGTTTTAGTTAAGTTAAACGCATAACTGTAAAGGTTTATGAAGCAGGTAGATACATAAGTTATCTTGTTGATATGAGACATCAATTTGACGTGGTGAGGAATTTAAAGATTGTCACGCTCTAGTTTAATGAATGCAGTCAAATAAAACACAATGGTAGCTGAATTTTTTAGAGGTAGTTGAACAATTTAGTATTATCTGAAGGAATTTTATTTAATAATGATAGCTGTAAGTAATGTTTTGGATTAAAACCATAATTCATGTCGAATAAGTTGCTTATTCAAGAGTCGCTCTCAGAATTAAAAGTTTCTGCTCTGAGACTAATTACAGTTGGTTAAAATAGAATAAAAATCGAAATAGCAAAATTATGTACATTAATAACGAAATTTGCAATCATGACTTAAACAGTCTATTATGCATTAATCTAACAAACTCAGATGCACAGACGCCATAAAAGTTTTTTTTAGGAAATTTGAATATTTTGATAAGAATGATTAAAGAATATTATTGATAAATTATAAGTAATAACGTGTTCTCGATATATTATACCTTGTAATATTTACAAGTTAATAGATGTGAAAACATTGTAACGGTATTCATTCGACGCTTGGTTTTCTAGCTACTGAACAATTAACCTCAAAGGAGCTACGGGAGCGATGTTTCTAGGAGGCTCGCGTGCATGTCGCGCGACATCGAGCGATACGGATCGCGTGATTTACGCGCCGTCGCGATACATCGCCGCTGGGCATTACGGCTCATTAGCGTTACTACACTTAATACTTCCACCTGTTCAGCTTATAGACTGTGGCTTTTAGAAATTTTCTGTTCTATTTATTTTACTAACATTATTTCACTTGGAATAAGGGAAAATATTATTTATTTAATTTATGTTTTTTTTAGATTCTACACTGATTTGTGTCTACTAGTAGTATATTGATGTGAAATGTGTATTTCAAAGGGGTTATTTATAATTTTTGACGCCTGTGTTTGATATAAATTTATAATTTAATATAAAACAAGATTTAATACTTCATTTAGTTCTAAATAAGTAGAACTAAATAAAGTTAGATTTATTAATAGATAGCAAATTAAAATTTAGGTACGTTAAAAATGACTATTATTTTGGGACATTTCTTGGAAACATTTTGAGCTTCTGTAAAATGATCCCTTTTGATCTGGCTTCTGAACAATGATCCACACTCGTACTACAGGAGTGATGTCGCTGGAAGGCTCGCGTGCATGTCGCGCGACATCGTGCGATAAGAATCGCGTGATTTACGCTTCACCACGATTCATCGCCACTGGGCATTACATGTCATTAGCGTGACACTTAATACTTTCCGCCTTCTCACTACTTTAAATCTTCTAGAGCATTATTTTAGCGCGCTGACATAGCTTTCATCTAGGTGTCTATATAAGTCAGATTATGAAAATGACGTGTCTTAAAATTTTTTTCACATTGCAAATAAAGCCAACACTGTACTAATATAAAATACAGAAATGTTGCATTTAGTGACATAATTTTATTATATTTGCTGCAATTTAATAACTTTCATACATAAATATGTGAAGGTTTATAACAGAAACGTCTCTATTCATATTCAAAGTGGATATGGAAATATCTTCATTCGATAGTGTGTTGTGACTCTATTATCCATTGTAGGTGCTAAAACTGAATTCATACTTTCAATTTCATAAGTTCTTTGTGTCGAAGGTAGTTGACACTATCATAATCTTTATTGTTTCTTAGCTTTTTCGTGGGACTCTCGTCTTTATTGACACGCGTTGTGGTGTATTTTACATTGGTCAATAATGAAGATCGGTTCGGTGTATAATTCAGTCTTCGACACATGTGGCAATAAGTTGCCGCGTGCATAAATTGCGCACATGTAATATTTTTATAGATTCCAAAACAAAAGACCACACAGGGTGATAATGTGCTTCGTTGGGAAAACATCGCTATACTAATAAATAACATACCGGCGGTTAGAATTAATTGCTATTGTATGTATTTTGTTTCGGATTTCTCGGTTAGTTGAGGTTTTGTCAACATACGAGTAACATAGGGAGAAGTGTAGTACACTCACATATTTCACAAGTTACGTTTACGTCCGAACATGGAATAGGTGGTTAACCTATGCAGGGTACAGTGCACAGCTAACGTCAGTTTTACTTGCTATCTAAGATTCGACTTTATTGGTAAAAGAATATAATATAATGTAATATAATATGTTATGGAAATAGCTTTATACAATAATAATATCTTGGGACAAATCATACACCGTTATCTGATTTAAATCTGGGCACAGCCTACACTACGATTACCAGAAAAGTGACTTGATAATTTTTTTCCACCCTTTTATCATTCAACTGTTAGAGTACGGGTATCCTTTCGGAATAAGAAGGTTAAAACAATGGTCTGTCACGCTAGCCAAGTGCGGGTTAGCAGGCTACAGGTGCCTTAGAGAAAATTTCTAATAGCTATTCTAATTTTGATAGAAGAGCTGGTAAATATATATTTAGAGCTATAACATATATGCTTAAGTAAACAATTTACATCCAAACAGACTAAACAGACGTTCACCACAGATATACTCGTATTTGTAAATTCCGTTGTAGATTTAAAGTAATATAATTTATCACACATTCCAACTATGTGTAAATAATCAAGCTTGTCGTGTTAACTTTCTATAATTTCGCCGCATCAATAATATATTAACGCTATATTATCTTTTACAACTAATAATACATTTTAATCATCGCCAATACCGTTCGCTTCTAAAAAAGATACCTAAACTGTGACAAAAGGCGTGTATCATTTGCGTACGATTATTTAAATTGTCCGCAGGCTTATCTGTCGATCGGTGACTACCGACCGCAGTGTAGACGCGTGAATCAGTTTACTACTAACGCGTCTCGTAACCTTGACTCGTACCATGGATTTGTCACCGCGCCTTTCTTTGAGGTCGCACACAATGGTTATCGTTTCGTCCTTAATCATTCTAATTGTCATATCCACTTGATATGTCGAGTAGACACGATGAAATGTATACTTTATCACCAGACATTAATGTTTAGATTTGACTGTGCCAGTTACTTACGTTTCGATTTCGACGCGTGATTAAATTTGAACTGCCGCTTCTAAGATATAGAGGAGATATTTCTTTGTAATGCGAGGTGGGTTAGGTTGAAGCAGCCAGGGGTATTCAAATGGATGGAATTTGGAGGTCGCAATCCCAACAATATTGGATTTGTTCCAACAGCAAGGGACAATGCATCTTTGTTGGCAGCGACCGAGGCCGCGCCAGCGACGCCTTGAACCGCCGTCGCTTCCGATGTGCGCTCGCTATTGTTTTAATTGTGCCTAATTACCGTTAAGGATTCGCATCTCCTGTCTTAGATGAACTGTCAGCTAACCGTGTCTATTATCTTCAATGCACTACTGCTATCTGCCTACCAAGTGAAGCAGTATCAAGTGATGTATATTGTTACATTCAATTATTGAAGATTGATTAGAGTATGCCAAAATGCAATATTTATTTAACGAACAGAGCACCAGTTCAGTTCAATTATGAACAGAGCACCAGAACAGTTCAATTATGTTTTGGTCTAAGGATAGGTAGGTCTAGAGTGGTAGGAAGTTCCATTGACAGGAATACCATTAGTCCTTACATATTCTTAGTGCCAACGTATCATCAGCTGTTGTGTATGCCGCTACAAAATAAACATTTTCGTAATGAAATATATTTTTTTATCAACGCAATAACTATAACTTCACATTTAGCAGCGCATGTAAGACGCAATACGTATCTAAATAGTAGTGTAATATGCTAACAGACCGACATAAATACCGTCGATAGCTTACAAAAAACAAACTCAACAACAGGTGGACACTGAAAAAAAAATACAAAATGGCGACTCATATTAATCGCAATAAAAGGCGGTGACAGCGCATAAATACGATATCGCGTATCGGACGCGTCGTTAGCGATCAAACCGCGCTGTAACAATAAGTAAACCGCTATCGCGCATCGCAACGCAAGCCTGTAAATCACGGAATGCGCGAGCGCTCGAATTATGATCCGTGCGATGCGTTGCGGTGCGACTTAAAAAAAATAACAGTCATTATTATTATTGCATCTTTACTGCAGGTCCCTAATGGGGTAGGCAGATAGCACAGTGTGCCAAATACATATACTTACATATCCTTACAGATCTGCAATGCTTCTTTCACATTCGTCAATTTATTCATACATGCGTAATAATATTTTTATTATATTTTCTTACAGTTTCAAGTTTAAGAACAAAAAAAATATTATGGTGACATTTTATGGCAAATCGAACACAATATTTCTCTATGTACGTACTAAGGACTTGAAGTTTTAAATTGTAGCATTATAGTAGTGACGTCACACTTAACCCTAACCCATAAATATATATTCGCCTACAATAGGGTATATTATGTCAAAATGAATGTCCGAGTTCAGTCAGCAATTTGCAATGAAGACCTGCACTGCTAAAACCGGGCGTGTTAGTATTCTGAATTCAATTTTCAAAAACATCAAGTAACATAGAAAAAGTTGCCTAATACAAATAGTTTTGAACTATCCGAGAGTACAGAAGGCTGACTCGTAATAAGCATGAGCAATTATAAACTAGAGATGCAACAATCAAGGTTACCATACACATCTTCATAACGGAACACGATTTCGATTCACGAACGTTCGATATATAGCTTCGCAACAATAAAAGCTTCGTTAAAATCACCTAAAATTCGTACTGGTTATAGTTATTTTGGAGGTTTTGTTAACTGTAATACCGTTACAAGGTTGTTTAGTAATTCGTAACGTTTTACCCACTGGTATTGATGAGCGCCATTTTATTGTATTCTATAGTTGATTCGTTTTGTTTATTTATCCAGTAGTAAAAATTTTGGATATTGTTTATCCCATTAAAATATTAATGTATTCATTTTTCTTGTATTATGTAGATATAATAACAGTTAATTACTAATTTATTTGATATTTATCTCAACACTTAAAACTAATTAAATACTGATAAAATATTTCTAATCAATAGTATTCTTAGATTTTCATAAACAAATAGGTACTTTTTACTTTTTGTAAACTTACTGTTTTCATAGGATCATTTGTATGTTTTTGAAACATCTTTTCCAACCGAACGCTATGGATTAACAAAATGGGATAACCAAAGACTGTAACATACATCTATACATGCATATGTATGTACGATGCCATATACCTATGTTAAGGGATTATGTTATGATTATTATCAAAACTTTGTAAACATACCCTCAAAAAGTTTGACAACTTCTAAATTGTAATAATAATACTACATTAGTAAAATCTCATCGAATTCCATGTTGATTTCTGTTAAATGTGCACAATATACATAATATGTCTGCCAATAAAACATTAAAAACTTTTGCTGATACTTTTGTATCAGTAAATTTTTCAAACGCTCATGTATTAATGTGGACGTTTAAAAAATCTAGTGCGTACGAGGTCGGACGCATTGATGGTATCTCATATTATTTATTGCGCGTAACTAAATCATTGTTTCAATCTTGTTCAAGTGGTCGAATTATATTTTATTGTCTGTTATAAAACGAGTTGAACTGTTATTGGTTGGAACGGGTACGATATCCGAGCTCGATAGCAAACTGTCTGGCTCAGCTGTGTGGAGTGTTCTGTTGATTGATAGTTAATTTGATTACTAAGAAGAAATGTTATATAGGAAGACTCTTTTAGGGTTCTGTTGCTTAATGAAATATTATTACGTATAATTAAACGTAACATCGCGCTTGTGATTCCAGTCCCTGTTTACCACCATTGTCTCATGGTAGTGAGCCTATTGCCATGTATTAGAAATAAATGCAGACTCCGAGCCACTGCTAGCATACCCAAAATAGAATAATCCAATAACATCCGACCTAGGGATCGAACCCAGGGCTTCTTGATCAGTAGTCGCGCTACGTATTATTGATTAATTAATTCGGATGGAACATTCCGATTTCCTTCTAATTTCGATCGAAGTCGAAACCGAAACTTAGATTCATCAGTTACAATTGAATGAAATTATAATTATTGGAGCAGAGTATTGCTTTTGATGAAATGAAAGATTTTAATTTATATAGAAATATTTTTGGTATCTTTAATACCTGTATTAGTAAGACACATAAGACTAAGAATATTTGTGCCCACTAAAAGATATAAAAAAAAGTCAGAATATTCTTGACGGAACACTAACAATTAGTAAAAGTTAGACCAACTTTTTATTGGCAATATACATCAATTAGTGAAACTAAAATATAAAATTGGTTTCAGCGATTAACTTTATTTTAATTCTTTATTTATACGGCGCTCCAGTTACAAGTAATCATTCGATTTTACGCGGATTATTAAAAGGCATTCGATACAGGTGTCCATTAATAAAAATATCAGCGAAATGATAAAAGATTCATTTTTAATTAATTATTATTGCGTTCGATTTGTTAATTGGATCGATTAAATTAAAGTGCGAAATTGATACCGAATTCGTGGTCAGTTAAAAGGCTTTAAAAAAAAATGTGTACTCAGATCGAAATGACTTTAAATTAAAAAATAGATTTTAATTATCGTAGCAACTCATAAATCAAAAACATATTTAATACATTTTGATAGAGTATATAGTTAAAATATAGACACCAGAGATTAGATCGAATTATATAGGTAGGAAATTTCATGCTGCTAGCACGCCGTAGGAGACGCGTTGAAACTTGAAGTTATGAATTAGTAGTGGTTATATTATTATCGTGTGAATATATGCTCGGACGAAACCAAAATAAGCAAATACATAAAGTATGTACTCGTTAATAATATATTAAATTTTTTTTCATCCTTTTTATTTAGTTTTCTCACTGGAAGGGGTGCACGTTAGCACCTGTGACGCAGTTTCAAAAAAATGGTCTCTAAGGCGGATGAAGTCTGCCAACTCACAATTGGCTAGCGTGGCACACTATGGTCGTAAAACTCTCATTTTAAAGAGAGGCGTGATCTAATAGTAAAATAAAAAACGGCCAAAAACAATAAAAAAATAATATTGTAAAGAGAACGCGCTGTAAGGCAGCGCACGGTTAGCGCGCGATCGGACGCGATAACGCGCGACACGGCGCGTCCCGTCCGCGCGGGGCATATCGCGCGACAGAGCAAATCACGAGGTGCCACTAATTGATTTTATCTATGCAACGCGAAAAAGAAATAAGTTAAAGGAGCAAGGACTGGTTTTAACGTATCTTAAATAAAGGGTTTACCGAATGAATGAATAGGAACGTTGTTTAGTTTAATTGCGTCAGGATTGCTAATTCGGTATTGTAAATAGTTATTGCGAATTCATCAGGGTTTGGCAATGTTTTGCAATAATGGTTTAAGATTTGGGTCATTCCCGGTTAAACTAAGATTCATAAAATTAATTTTTTGACGATAATACATAGTTAAGTGGCTTTAAGAAATTAATTTAAGAAGTTATTTCACGAAGTACAAGAAATTGTCATACTGAACCGTACTAAAATAATATGTGTAAGTTCAATTGTTGACCAGTAAAAAGGTAATAAATCTTTCACATTTACAATACTCCTATAACACTGATGTTCCTAAGCATACGTATAATATTAAGAAAATATATCGATCGCTTGTTCTATATAAAAATGTTTACACGATACCATTCGACACGGAAATGATTACGCAGAAATATCTCTTAGCGAATTTAAATAAATTTATTATTGTAATGATACTTAATGATTCTATCAAAACGATTAAGCTGAGCGCCTTGTGTGTGGTGGTTCCAGAAATCGTGACAAAGCCAGATGTTAGGTCGCAGGTTATCTTCCTGCAGTTGACAAATTGTTATAGATTTATATAAACAAGTTCTTAGATAAGATTTTTATGTTTTGATCGGAAAACGATTTATCAGAGTGGTACTAGAACATTTACTTTGTAAGGTCAACGATTTAAACAACTGTATATTTTGGTTCCGTAAGATTAAAATAAAGTTTTGAAACGAATACTAAACCTAAAATTCTAATGTAAAATTTGTATTTCAATATAAGGTATCGACAATAACTGTATTTCATGAAAGTCCAAATTATGATTACACCAAGCGATTTTATCTATGGTGTTTATACATACCATTGATGCGATATAAGTAATAAAAATCCGGGCGAAAAAAATCTTTGCTCTTTTTCTAATGAAGTGTAATGCATAATTAATCTATGAAAAGGTCACTAGAGGAGAGTAGAGTGAGGTGCTATTGGAGAGGTCTATGTCCAACATTGGACAAGAATAGACAGAGACAGATGATAAAGTCTTATCCTGGACAGTCAGTTCAGGATTTACAGTTCTAACGTCGCTGACTTAAAAAAAGGCTTATAATAATAGTTAATAATAATTAATATATATTTGTATTGTTAATGTTTCTATTAAAATTAACCAAAAATAAAGTCTACATTGAAGGATATTTAAAATGTTGAACACTTAATCAAAGTGTGTGTTTATCATGAATGGTTATGTTTTCGTGCTTGCATTTGACAAGACAAGGTCATTTGTAATTTAGATCGCTTACTAAGTGTATATTGTTATACTGCATAATTATAGACTGTGGAAGCCTGTTGTAAGTTTTACATTAAATCAAACATATATAATTGCATTATAATGTTTGTGGTATGAAGATTATTCGTATTTTTTTTAAATTATAGCGATTTATTACTAACATTAAATTTATTTGACTGCCTCGTTGGTCGAGGGGTTGTAAGCGCGACTGCCGATAGGGAGGTCCTGGGTTCAAATCCAGGGTTGGGTGCTATTAGATTTTTCTAATTTAGAGTTTCTAATCGTGTCTGGAATTGTGCCCGGTCTGAGGCAATAGGCTCAACACCTATTCCATGGGACTTAAACGTAACTGATTGTAAACACCTATGTTTATATTAAACATAGGTATTTACGTGAAACAAGCCATTTCTATCGAAATATCAAATGTAACACGCTTCTTATCTCAGAAGTGGTAGGCAGAAGAGTGTAATATGTACTTTCTTACGTTTCACTAGTTATGTTTTATTACGTCTCACTATAGAATCGGGGATGAAATTATTGCCATACAACGGGCACAGATCCAGAATCCGAATCGCGACAAGAAATTTCGTGATAAAAAATAACATTAGCACCCGACCCGGAGATCGAATCCTGTACCTTTCGATCGGTAGTCGCGCTTGCAACCATATGACTAACAGGGCACTCAAAGCTGTTTAGAGTCAATGTGTCAATGCTGTTTTGTAAAATCTTTTAGTAATTTTTCCAAAAATGATTTCATACGTTGTATAGTTTTTAACATCTATATTCAATAAAATATGCGGTACGGTAACAAAAACGAAAAAAAGAATCAAAGAACTAATGTGTAAAACAAGGTCGAAAGGTAATTTAAATAAATTTAAAATTTTAATAACATCCATTTTTAAATGTTACGTTATGCTTTATTGTGTTAGCCTGTATTTTATTTTCGTAGACTGGTCGTCGGTGTTGTAGCCGAAAAACAATAATTAAATGACATATTTAGCGTAGTCGTTATCACGGGATCGGACTCTAGCACGGGATCGGATGTTGAAACGGGGTTGGACAGTAGCACGGGATCGCACAAGCGATATCGTAGGTATTAAAATGCTACCGGGCTAGCGAATATACATCGTGGTACACTGATTATATTAATTAGGTTATGATGAATATTCTTTACACTGTTACTCTTTATAGGACTTTGATATCTATTGCAGATGGTTATATTTGTTTTATGCTTAAAATCATGAGGGAAATTGCATGAATAATATATGAAGAATGTACATACAATAGGCACGTTAGGTTTGTAAAGATATTTGGCATTAGTATAATATTAATTGTGGATGTTTTTCGAACAATACATGTGGTATATGACCACTTATTGCCGCTGGACTTAACAATGATACTATGTTGCTTGTCTAGGAATAAGTATTATAACAGCATGCAAGGGTATAATTATCTAACTTCTCCCTTTTTTGTTAATGGTAATTGCACGCAATCGTTTCCGTTTTTTTCTATGGAACATTTATCTACTCGTATCAGCTGTTAATTTAAGATATAAGTCTTCAAGTGTTGGACTTCTATTAGTTCGCAATGAAGTAACTAATAATTTCTGGCCGTCTAATCGTGGGCAGAGGCCCGTGCCGGTGCTATCCCGTGATCTCGCAGCGGCACGGGATTGGGTATCTACATCACGGGAATATACTGCGCTACCGGGCTCGTAAAGCGCTACGTGGACTGCATTATTTCGTTACTATTTAACAATGGCGTTGGGAATTGTTTTTAATAGAAATAAGCTCGCCTATTTGTGAAAATAAAAAGTGTTATTGTCATTAATTAAAAAATATTGAAATGGTTTTTTTCTCTATTCCGATAAATTCATTAAGTTACAATATCCATGTATTAGGCCTGAGGGAAACCATTCGATTAAAACAGCTCAGCAGTGAATGTCAATAGGCTGAAATGATGGCAAAGAAAGGATGTCTGGTCATCATAGCATGGGTTTTGTGATTTAGGATCACGTAACTGGGTATGACTTGCTTACGTAATTCTCTCCTATTTCCCAAAGGGATATTTACATATTAAAGTGAATATGTTCGTTTGTTGAAGGAACTTTTGTCCAATCTTTCTTTTATGACTTATATTCCTCTACGTCTTGCATTAGTTGCCTCAAAATTTTTTTATTATCAAAAGCTAAAGAAAAAAAGCCAGGCGTTGTAAGGTTTAAATAATTTATTTCTACTATAATAAAATTTATGTTTTACATTAGTTCGGTTAGTTATTTCATTATTCAGTTAGAGTTTCAAATCGTACTATCGTAAATAGCGACATTGAAGTGTCGACTTTTTTCAAGATTAGGCAGTACAATCGCATTCATTATTATGTAAACTTGTGAATACTGGTAGCTTACAAAATTATTACTTCTAACAATTTACTATTCATATTGTATCAAGTGCAAATACCCATAAAGAGGGGAAAAATTTTGCAGCCTGGTTCCAATCCATAACCATATACGAACATTTTTCCGACCACAAAAGATTGCGTGAACTAATACAATTTATAAATCCAACTTCGACCTTGCTTATCAACAGATCGGTTCGACAGCGTTAAATCATTACCACAATCCGAGGCATCTCAGGTGTTTTTATAGCTAATTCCATTCTGAGACCACAAAAATGTCAGAGATTTACGATATCGGAACGCGAGGCATTCGGGCGCACAATATGGCCGCGAAATGGCGACCGATCGGACGATAGTGGCCGGTCGTAAGTTCGATCGACGCGAGCGCGTTTGTTTTGTTTGCACAATGCGGTCAATTGGTGCGTTGTTTATGATTAAATTATTTTTCGAAAGAAAGCTTCATTTCTGTTTTGATTTACACACGCATAAGTATCAAATAGTTATACATAATTATTACATATTATAACTATGTATTATACATACAATGTACTCGTATGTACGAGCGGCTATTACCAGATCTCGCCGACTTTGCTGGCCGTAAATTGACATTTTATATTAGTCCTCAAAAACTTATTTTAATTACATTAGACTTCGATTCTTTAGTCTATTTAGATGTTCATTTATTTTACATACTCGTATAACAAACTTAGGAATTATTGGTTACATTTCAGTAGGTACTTTTTAGTTGCCTGGAATTCTAACGGAACAAGGTAAAAAGGCTATCGTCCAAGCTTGACCAGTCGCAAGTAGATCGTCGTTTCTATCCATAATACGTCAACAATTTATCAGCTATCAAAGGTTGACCATAACAGGGATTGTGACCCACTCTCTAAATTGGGCATGTTTCTACATTTTTACCGATATTATTTAAAAGGCATATGTATAAATTTAATGTAATTAGTTTACTAATAGGAAACTGTTTATCGAAGGTAAGTAACTTTATTACATTAAAAGCAATTTTGTTAAATTTTGATAAGTAACTTTATTAAAAACATTTAAAGCTTTTAAAAACTTTTTTCGATAGAGTCGGTGTGAACAGAGAAGTAAAAATACATATCCATATAAATATATCCATATAAAACTATCTAAAGGAGTAACTTTGTTTTGTATTTGATATATGATACATCAGTTTCGGCAAATCGTCTTCACGGCAATTTATGAAGTAATTATAGTAATAAATGTAGTCTAATGCATGCTTTCACCACCTGTTGCTCGGTAATTAAAATCGCAGCATATTTAGCTGATCAAGTTATCGTTAATTAACTTTATTTGACGTGGAAATTGTTTATCCATGTTAACTACATTCAATTATATTTTTGACTACTTTTATATTTGCAT
This sequence comes from Parelbella ahira ahira, assembly GCA_018244795.1. Taxonomy (NCBI): domain Eukaryota; kingdom Metazoa; phylum Arthropoda; class Insecta; order Lepidoptera; family Hesperiidae; genus Parelbella; species Parelbella ahira. The sequence continues at coordinate 18,926 of DWME01001832.1, forward strand.
CACAGATTAGCTTAACATCCTAGTACAAAGTCTCTATTTACTGATTAGTTTTAAGTTAGTAGTAGTTAGTTAAGTATTCAGTGTATAAAATATATATAAATAAAAAAAAATTAAATAAGGGAAGATTTCATAGCTTACAAATTAGCAGATCCGCGCAACCGCTGCTGTTTTACAATAAAGCTGGATTTGAAATTACAGTGTCGACTGTTAATAGAGGGTTCTGATAAGCGTAGAGTTTATTCAGGGTCTCTATTTCATTTTCAGAGTCTCGATATCTGCGGGACCACCCGGGTCGCGACATCGTACACGCTACGATTTACGGTGAATCGGTCAACTCTAGATAACCTTTATATTTACGAGTTATAACCCCGTTAGTGAATACGGCCTTACTGTGCCCTAACAATATTGTATACTACAAATTCATAGTTTAACCGAACTATGTTTGGTTAATAAAGTTCTTGTAGTCATGAAAATTAAATTTATAATCTTAAGATTCCTCTCAGATTCAAATTTTCTCTTACTACTATGGATCCATTTGTTTTGTCGAAGGTGGATCGTCATATTACATCGACGTATCCTTATTTTCAATCCCTGTAACATTATTATCAATATAATACTAAAATATAAGTAGATTTATATTATTATTATTATCAACATTACTTAGCTCAGTAATTCTTTCGTTGTTCAAGAAGATAAAACGGAAATGTATCAGGCGCCACCTAACACGAAAATACACATTGGGAAGGCTCTAAAATTTAAAGCGTGATAAATATAAATCGTAACGACGCTACAATGAGATCAAGAGGCTGTAATATATCAGGAGTTCACCCATCAACGTCACGCTTATTGAATGCCATTACTCAGACAATAAAATAAATTGTAACTCTAGTTAACGTCTGCTGGTTTGCTGTGATTTTTTAATTACTTATCTTTTATTGCACAAATAATTCACTTCTATGTTCATAACATCACGCCGGTAACCCCCGAAGACGTAGGCAGATGAGTGTAGAACACTTCAACGTTGTTTCAGCTACGTTATATACCCAACCATGAAATCGGGGGTGAGCCCATCGTTTCTGTTATTTTTTAGGCCTTAATACTAGTAAGTAAAGTTGGGTTAGAATATTGTCACCAATTAACAATTGATTATGCCCATAAAATAAGGACTATCAGTGGGAGTGTGATGGCGCCGAGGAGAAAAGTTCTTTATTAACGATCGAAAATCAAATTCCTTCGCTTGCTGTAATTTTTTTTATTAATTTACTTCAAATAAATGATAGCCATTATATGCATTCTGCCAAACTGCAGTGCGGTTAGTCAGAATGTCAGTTGTCAGAATGAAATGAGTGAAACTGACACTTGTATATGAATATACAAACTGACAGATGTAATTGTGTATTTTATACACATATTGGGAAGATACGAGAACAGGTCGTTACTCAGACAATAAAACTTATTACACGGAGCGATCGTAAATTAACTGGACAGTTTTAATGCGCACCCATTTTGAACTATTACAGCGGCATTAAGCTTAACAATTTTTAGATCGGTCGGAATTTCGGTCGTAAATACGTTAATGCTAATGTGAAATAAAATCGTTGGTCTGTATGTTTTATGCATGCAGATCGATTTTATAGATATTGAACTTATATAGAAGGATGTAACAGCTAGGATAAAGCCTGATGCATGAACATTTTGAAGATATAGGGAAGGAAAATGAAGAACTTAATAATTGAATTGCTTAAAAAAAATCAACGGAAAGTACGACAGGGATAAGCGATTATTATAGTTTAATTTTGTTAACCTTCGAAAGAAACGGTTAATAAAGATTAATATAGTAACGATGTAACAGTAATGATTAATTAAATTAAATAGTTTTCAAGTAGATTTATTTGCAAAAGAAAATAATCCCAACATAGGAGCGACATCGCTGTAAAAGCCGATATTCTTGATCAATCAAACAGTAGGGTGGCCATAATTTCACAATGTCTCAAAAATTATACAGATTCCCTTGAAACTCTGTTCTAGATTAATATTTAGTGCAAAATACGAATAAGGTCGCTATATTTGTAAGTCATTAAGATCTATGTTTTAATAAATTGATACTACACTCTGTCCTATTAATTGAGCTCTATGTGGACACATTATTACAAGCGCACGCTTCGATCAATAAACTGTCCTAGTATTGTCGCCGTTGATTTACGGTACTTATCAATCTGGTGATTGTATCTGTGAGACGATCCGTGTGTGGCCTCATTCACTGCTCGCCGGAAAATGGTTAAAGGATTTTTCGGTAGACATGTCTCATTGTCGAAGTTGTTGCGAAGTTAAAAAAATGTTAAAAATTTGCTAGCATTGGTCAAACAAGGAAGGGTCGGTAGCTGGATAGATTTTACATAATATATTAGAGAGCATTGTACAGATCTTGAGGTGTGCAGGTTTGATTACGACATGTGAAACAATAGAGAGTGTTTAGGCTGGAGGTGTGGGCGCTGGCGAAACTATGGGTACGATGGCTGATTGTAATCATATGTGTTGATTATCAGCTACGCTTTTTATAATGATGGGTTACGTTGCCCGTGTTTAGGCAACTATAGCCATTATCTGTTACATGCTTATTATATATAGCTTAAGTAAAAATCCAACTGCGTTATTTAAATCGCACAAGTTACAATAACGGTTATGAAAATCTATTAACAATGGAACTACAACTACATGAATAAAATAATTTCGGTTAGTATAACACAACCCTTGAATAATGAAAATATGGAAATGAATATATAGAAAAAAGTACCTGCAGTTTGCCAAAATACGGCAAATACGATATTATATCTTAGACTCCAACTAAGATGACCTAAGTCTTAAATGTTGGCATGCACACTGAAATTAAATTAAATTTAAAATGAGTGTTTTAAGTAATTATATTATATATTTCTTACATATTTCACCTGATATGGAGAACAGGGATTTCATACAATTACTTACTACTCAGGATTTTAATAATTGGCTTATCGGAAGTAAAATAACATTAAATATCATCTACCCATGCGATCGGTTTCCGAAACCATTTTTTAATCTTGACATTGTTCGAAAAACGGTAAGGCAAGGCTAGTAGCCTGATATTGAACAAAATGGGACCAGAATACAAAAAAAATATACGGAGACCATACCAAATAATCGATCATAAAATTATGTCACCTCAAAACGCTTTTGTGTTCATCGGCAATCCATCATCAGGCTATGAATTTGTAGCACAAGATTTAAACAATTATGACTTCTATTTCAATAGACTTAAGATTCAATTTTGTGCTAATGTTCGATTTTAAAACGAGGTGTGAATCAATCTATAAAGTATTAACACAATTTGCGCATTTTGTTGTATTCTGCTGACATTTATAGGCGACAATAAAATGATAAAATATCCATCATTTACTAATAAGGGATCGTCATGCAATTTAAAGCTTTATGCACAGCTCTATGTAATGCTTTAGAACTCAAATACACGTCCACAATCTTTTGAGTATTACTTTGATGTAAGACTAAGATGCGTTAGTTTCCATGAGTATTATGTCTTTGAACGATCCCAGGGCGAAATTTGATCATAGTTGACATTGGGGAAAGGTGTGACATTTTTTTAACGTAGTGTGGGACGCCCTCCGGCCCGGTGAGATGACGAACTGTGAAAGGCTGCAAGCAGATGCTGGATGCTGGAGAGGCCTATGTCTAGCATTGGACTGGGATGGGCTGATGATGATGATGTGACATTTTAAGGATAGCTTGAAATCTGCCGGTTTGCAAACTCGCTTGCCGTATAGTACCTACATATAAATTGACGGTATTTTTGAATAAATCGATGTATAAATAATTTATACATAATATCTTGGATCATATTCATGGCCATCTGATACCAGGTTAGAGCGGAGCCTTTGCCATGGTATCCAGACAACTGAAAATCTGTGTATACATTTTTAAAATATACTTATGTAGACTCAATACAGTTATATTTTGCACTGAGACACAGACCACTAGTGGTCTTTAAAAGCATCAGCAAAGCTAGCATATAATTGTTAAAATTATTAAATGATTGGAAATG
>DWME01001833.1:0-23013 GCA_018244795.1 Parelbella ahira ahira
CCCTCTCAATATGAGAGGAGACCCATATTCCAACAGTGGAATGACAAATGGGTCGATTATTATTATTATTATTATTTTTTAATGATTGTAAAATGTTACTCAGTTGATAACCACAGTGCGTTCTACATTTGAATATATGAATAAAGCCGATTACAAAAGATTAGGTGTTATAAATTCCTGTCGTGCACGTAAGATGTTATAATGATCTGTCAGTATAAAATCATATATCCCGTATAATGTAATGCTCGCAATAAAACAATATTACATTACGTTTGATTTAAGAAATATTCAAAATGCCTAGTTACTACGTAATGCTGTCTCGTGGTTTAGTATTCAATATTACGAAATATATTTAGATGCGATTACAATAAGGGTAAAGATAGTTATATTCGTGGCAATAGGAATTACCAATAACGGAAGCATATTTTGTTTGCGTAACGGATTTGATGGTAGACGGGTGTCGTGGATTCCAATCTCGCGTCAAGCGGTAGGACGCAGCGCACCCCTGCCGGGCCACCTGCCACCCACTCCTGGCTCCACCGGTTCATTATGCAGCCGCCCACACCACGCGCCAATCACATAGCACCGCTGCGATATTGCTCACTCGCTAGAGATTTCACTCATATTTGTCGACAGTATTAAAGATCATATTGCTTCCAACTTCACTACTTCTTTGGATGCTATGAAACTTATATTATTGATCCCCGGGTTTGAAGTTTTCGTTACGGATAAATGTTACATTCTATTTTAACTTCTGTTAAATATTAGGCACAACCTTCAATTGACTATATCACCTACAATACTTGTGGTATATTTTTCCTTACTGAATGAAATTCGATTATTTGAAATTACAACAAACCGCAAATGATTACATAAGAAACATGTACCTGTTCACGTGTTCAGGAACTGGTACTATTAAACGAAATTGTTTTTTAGTATAATATCAATTACAAATTAATAAATTAAATGTTTTAAAAAAATAACCGACGAAAATTTTAAAGGAGTGAGTGTACGTTCTTTCTAACTGAACAAGCCGGATATCTGTCAAGTAAGGTTAACATCGTTTAGATATGACGTCACATCCGTGTATGCAAATGGCGCATTGTCGATAGAAGAATGCGCGTGGGCGCAGCACTCGTTATATTACCTGTTCCCAGCATAAAGAATAATCCGGGCCGGCGTCATTGTGCGCGGCCGCCGGGAACACTCGTAGCTCGCCTAACGTCTTGTTGCGCGCTGGACGACTCGGCTCTAAGTGTTTTTATAGCCGCGAGACAGCCGTGGCTCGCCTGCATGTATAATACAGCGTTCGGTGCGACGCGCCGTAGCTGATAAGTTATTTCCGTCACTTTGACGCGACACCCCTCCGACACCTTTTATTTCGGTTTAATTTGAATCGAACTGATGTAGGTCTACCTACTTAGCATCACTGCTATATAGTGCTATATAAGACTATATAATTATGTTTCTGTGCAAAAATAATGGAATACGAAAGTTGTTTTAGGACGTGACGTTCGTACTTATGCTAATGGAGTACAATTCGACCTAAGCAATAAGTTAAAAAAAAATATTTCCTATTAGGTTACGAGAAATCAAAACCTTCAATGTACGAATTTAATCTAATCTACCCGTTGCATAGGTATTGTCTGGTGCTTTTTGTCTGAGGATTATGAGGGTATTTAAAACAATAGATTGCTATTCACTTATTCAATAATCGATGCTAGTCGATAACAAGCTGATGGATATTTTATAAAGAGAGCGTAGGTTAGAATTGTTCCTATAAAAAATTTGTAGGTAAACGCAACAGCATATCTATATCTGTTTTTTGAGACTAATGGCAAAAGTAGAAATCTTTTTAAAAATTCACATAAAATGTTAAATTTTTACTTTTGTTTACTGAAGCGGGCGAGAACAATTAATATTGTATAAATCGGATTACAGAAGTACTATTAAACATAAAGAAACTGGAAACAGTATTACAAAAGTAGTGCGAATTAAAGAGCGAGCTTAATGCCCAATACCCCATAGCAGGTAGTGGTAAGCCGTAATCCGCAAGAAGTAGGAGTGATTTGAGGTTTCACAGCTTAGGGTTTCTACTCAATTTATTTCGACGTCTTTACTTCTCACACTAGTGTATATCTCACACATTTTTATGGTATACATTTTCTCAATGTAAATAGATGAAAATAAAAGTGAGTGACAATAAATACGTCTGATTATTAAGTATATCTACATTTATTGGCGTACAAAAAAGATTATACTGGGAACGAGCTCCTTTTGTCGTGTTTACGAACCGATTGCAATAAATAACGTTAAATTGAGCGATAGCAGCGCGGCTGGAGCTGCTATTCGTGTGAGACTTATTGTCTTTATTTACATTCAGTACACACCGGTTTCCTGCTTACGCCTGCGACGGGGCTCCGCGCCGCAGCGACATTCCAACACAATTTCCCTTTTAACTTCGGCTCGTTTCGGGTCTATTTTATCATCGGGCGATATCTGATTTTAAGGATCCGAAAAAATAAAGAATTAAGTATTTTATTGGGCCACACGAGAGGATTTCTCCGACAGATAACGTTTGAAATCTCATTAAGTACCTAATACTGTTGAAAAGGGACTGCGTTATCGGGCTCTGCTACGGCTAACAAAACAAAAAACAAATATTTATCAAAAGGATTGATGACCGAACGCTTTATAAATATAAGGGGTCAGTTTGTCACATAAATCGAATCTAGATAATGAGTGAGTTTTTCATAAAATTTCTAGATTATATTTTCGTAAGGAATATCTACATTTTCTACATTTTTATAATAACCTTTGATGTGTTGCTTATGTTAGATACATATTTTTAGGCAATACAGTTACGTCATATTAAGCCCTTCTTTGTTCTCTATGGAAATGGTATTTCAACTACCAATATCGCGCTGTACCTGGCGTGAACATGTTTGAACTTGTCGAAAACCGTATTTATTGTTGCTGGTTTCCGTCCCCGCCGTCTGACTGAGCTGAGTCATAATTTGGTCTTCCACGTTGTTGATTCGAATTGGGACTTCCTGTTATGTGACGCATTATATTTTTAACGGTTTTTATAGTAATAATTTTTTTGTATGGTGGTCATGTTAAAATTTATCGTTGATAGAAATGGAATTCTATGAGATAATTTTCCGCGTCTATCTAACGTTAAATAACAATAATTCGCGTCCTGTGCTCCCATGTGCCAAAAGTTATTATTTGTTCGTATCAGTTTACTTTTGCGTGCTGTCATCCAGATGCATAAAAACTCTACTATGTAACTAACAAAAATGTATGTAAATACTTATACCATTCTAAGATGATGAACTAAGGAGATAAAATAGAAAAGCCTAATCATCCTTGCTTTGAAGAATCCTAGATTATGTGTTCGGAAATAGGCGCCGGTAGGGTGTTTCTGTTTTTTTTTGCCGGCGGGATAAGACATAGGCCGCGAATATCATATTTAATTTAAAAATACGGCAAGATTTAATTTTTCTGTTATCCTATTACATATTAAAGAAACAAACAAAAACGTAGGTTGCTCATTCAAAAATATTCATTAATTTTAAATACTCGCATCACAAACATACGAATATAGTTCAATTTGGTAGCAATTACATTGGCTTTGCTATTTTCACCAGTTAAACGTTCAAGGCACCAAGTTAAACGTTTCACGTTTTAGTTCGATAACTATAATCATTTTAACGATTTAAAGAAATGATTTGTGATATATTGATGACATTAAAAATATATCGTCGTTATCATTCTAGAAGTGATGTGGGTGGAGTGATGATATTCGCAAAGGCGCTGGTAGTGGTTGGAAGCGAAGAGCTGAAGATGGAATTCAGTGGTCGGCAGCAATGGGCTGTAACATGCTGATGATGATATGGACATTTATTCGAATTGTCGATTGTTGGTGCTCCTACTTTTAGCGTCAAGGTAGCGCGCTTTTTTAAAAATTGTTTGATAGTCGTTGTTACACCCAAGAATGGACAATTGTAATTGATAAATAATAATACGTTTGTACTCGGAATTCTATGTCTGCCATTGTTCGGAGCCAAAACATCGATAATGTCCATGTACGACGTCGACCAATTTGCTGACGCAATAGATGATTTATTTGGCTTGTCAAAGCGGCAGATAGCCATAATGCTTAGTAGTCTAACTGACTGACTATTTTAATAATTACGTTCGTCTAGTCTCGTGATTTGGGATCATAACCCGAATGTGATGAATTTGTTTCACGTCCCTAACAAAAAAATATTGTCGCGCCCACTGGGCCAGTAGCTAGTGATACTGATTGCTGAACCGAGGATTGTGGCTTTCTCAAATATATATGTATGTGAGGAGAACAAATATTTGTGTTGGTTCTGGGTGTACAATTTATTTTATTATTGTAATTTATATAAGTATATATTCATTTATTGGTATTTTATTTGACGTCTGGTCAGCGTAGTACAGACTCAGTCTAACTCTCTGTTGGGATTAGATAGCAGCCTGTGGAAATATCACTGGATATTAATTTATTTGTGTAGTAAGCATAAGTATTCGTTCTGTTAATGTACGTTTTTCAACTGTTTATGAATCATAATACATTCTGCCTAATTTGAGCTCAGCCGGCCGTGTGAGTAGGTTTTTATTTATTAGTTTTTTTTCAATTTTACTCATTATCACATTTGATGTTGCCGTTATTTCCAAGTGATGTGCTTAAACAATATTACGACACATAAGTTTTTTTATTTGTAACAATACGAAGCATAGTTTGCTCATTGGTAGTGTTTTACGTGATTTCTATATAATACTATGTACTTCACTATAATGTATTTTATTTTGTAAAACATTTTCTTTATACTTTTATTTTTTTTGTTTATACTTTGACTGCTTCATTGGTCGAGTGGTGGCAAGCGCGACTGTCGATCGGGAGGTCCTGGGTTCAAATCCCGGGTAGGGTACTATTGGATTTTTTAAATTTAGAATTTCCAGTAGTGACTCGGAGTCTAGATCTGTGCGCCGTGTATAGCAATGGGCTCACCACCTATTCCATGGGACGTAACGTACATAATGAAACGTGGAGGTGTATTACACTCCTCTGCCTACCCCTTCGGGGATTGCAGGCGTGATGTTAAGTTTATTTCTAAGTGTTTACTGTATCAGGCGAACGGGATACTTTGCATGAAAATGTTGTTTTTATCACACAATGCCGTTGGGACGTATAAGAGCTTACGTTTTCAGAATCAGGGAATACAAATGACTTCTTAATCGCTATTTACTTGTGCGATAAGTCTACTTCAGTGTTGAACAAACATCACCTGAGGGTAACAATCAGGAGCCATTTTATAATATGATATGGCAAAGTGAACTATAAGACAAGCGCGTAAGGTTGAATTGTTCAAGTAGCGGATAGGGCGCTTCGGAGTCTTCGGAGAGAATTGGAGTCTTATGGAGTTGCGATATCATTTTCGCTTTAAGTCGCGCTGCAGCCCAATTTACTGGAAAGCTAGATTTTACTCGAATAAAACTTGCTGGATCATGATAATTATAAATTAATTTTGATTGGCCTGAGACAGTCTTAGGTAGTCGCGCAGTGCCGTAATGGATTGAATGGACTAAGCGGTTACTCTAAAGTAGAAGCATTTTAGAAGGTAGTAAGGTCTAACCGATGTCATTCACATTTGGGAGGAACGTCTCAATTTATTAAGAAAGTTTAATGCCATTTTTTTAAGGTTGTTGCTTAAGAAATACTCGTCAATTAATATTTATCATGTCCTGTATATAGCTGTACATTATTAATTATAAAATAGGTCCGACAGTTTTGTTAGAGGGGCAGTGGTAACTTAGTTGTGTAGAATTCAGTCTCCAATGCGTTGGTCCTGGGTTCAGTTCAGGGCCCGCAACTCTTTCTTTACAAAATTAAGAGAATTTTAAAGATTAAATATATCTGCTGTAACGCTGACACTTTGCTCGTGTGATTAGTTAATTAATTATTAAGATTAACTGAATGTTACCTAAATGAAACACGTGTGATAACTTTTTTACTTATTTGTTTGTTCAGACAGAGCTACGAAATAGCCGAACCAATTTTTAGGAACTCTTATTATTATAGTCGTATTTTTAGAGAGTAATTTTAGTCAGAATCAAAGAATGACTCACTCTGTCACTCACCTCATTTAAAAAACTTATTATTAAGTAATCATAGATAAGCAAAGCGAATGTGAATTTGGCGGCTTTGTATTCGTCTGAATTTCGAGTGTCACTTTCTTTTCATTTCCAAAAATAAATATCAAAAGAAAAGAAAGATGACCTCGACACCAATAGCTTGTGTCTTTGAATAGCATTTGCAAGCTTAAAAGTTTGATTAGAAATTACCTTTAACTTATTTCGATATAACAATCGGGGGCGAAAATAGTTTTCATAATCATTTCCATAAATACGACGTACAGTATTTGTACATGTCTACGTATAGCTCAACAAGTGACTAAAAGCTTAATACATGAATATTTTACTATGGACTGAATAGCGTTCCAGTTAGTTCAATATTTAGGTATTTAGCATATAATCTCAGGTATCAGCGTAGGTATAAATTTCTTAATCAACTCAAAATCATACAACGACATTTTCGGTGATATCGCGATATTTTAATCCAATTTGACTAAGTATTGAGTCGTTGAGCGGTATATGCGAGAGTTGCTATAACAAAACTCGTACCCGCCCCGCGCCACGGCGAATGATAAAAAAACCGTGAACAAAAGAGCCACCCCGGCGACGTCACCTGACGTATCTATATATTTTGATGCGGCGCTCAATAACAAAAGATAGTGTCCTCTTAAGCGACGTCTCGCTTGAGCCTTGTTATGCATGAGTACTCTCTCTGGCGCCTTGTATTGTAGAAACACACAAAACTACGCTTTAAAACATCTTACTTATACAGCTGGATGCGGTGTATCGGAGGGCGATCGAAATATTATTTTTTAGGTACCTACTATTAAAATTTAAAACCTAAAATCATTTTTATATATTATGCTTTTAAAGTTTTTACTCTTGTATCTATATAAATATTTCACAAGAAACCAATTATCTAAACGTTCTGTTACAAGCACTTACATTGTATTATAGTATTCGCTATTTTAAAATATAACCGCTATATAATTGGTAGACGCATGGTCGCGTGGAACGCGCGCCTCCTTGTTCCGTGGTGAAAAATTTACTTATTAGTGTAAATTGAAAACGACGCTCGTTCGTCCCGAATGCGGTTAATATTATTCGCACAAATTTCATTATACAAAAGAATCCTTTGTAAACGTTTAATTCCTTTTATTAATCTTCCAGGGAAGAGCAACAAAAAGCAGGAAGCGAATGCGGGATTATAAATACGTGAGGTGACGCGGAGGATGTTGATTTTGCTCCGTGCAGTGTGCGTCGCAGCCTTTGTTCACGCTGAGAATCGCAAACATTCTCCCCGAACATATTCAAGATAACGCTTTTACCTAATTTTATTTCAATGTCAACGTCACGTCCCTTCGGCGCTCTACCTCGCCGCCTTTATTATGCTTCACTTAGCCTGTCATATTGTTCGATAGACAATTTTTTCTAAACGTATTTCACTACCTACTTACTCCCATCTTATATTCACAGCCGTTACGTATGTATGCCTATACATAATGGATGTGCACAACGTACAGTAATGACACACATTATTGTTGAGTAGTTATCTTCCGGAGCTCTACTCACTATTTCAAGTTAAACGCTACTTTTCATAAAATTGATGTTTATACTTTTAGCGACCAGTAGTTACAGAAAATCTATCTATATAAATAAAAATGAATACCTAAATGTGTTGCTAAGCGTAAAACTCAAAAACGGCTCAACCGATTTGGCTGATTTCTTTTTTGTTGTATTTCATGAAGTCTGAAGAATGTTCTTATGGAGAGAAAAAACGTAACAAATACGAGGAAAATCGTAAAAACAACAATTTTCTTTTCACATACAAACCACTCTGTTCCCAACTGTAAAACATTTGACGTCAATTAAAAAAAACAAAGGCGCGTTAGGATTGTGTTTGGTATGCCTTCAAGTTTATTAGAGGCTGCATGTCATTGAAAATAATATAATGAGTTCCCACAAATTTATTTTCTAATCATTTTTATTGTGTAATAAATTGTGTTATTTTACTAAATGATGATCTGCGATCGTGAATAATATGAAGGAAAATAAGTGATAAGGCATTACAATAAAAATATCATAACATTACATATTACTAAACTTTAATGTTATTTTACTTCTATTAGACTGCGACAGACCAATAACTTCTGTCAGAACGAATTCTGTTGGGGCAGCTATTAACATCAAAAAATCAATGTAACTTTGTTTTAGAGAAATAGGGCAGAAGGTCTGCCGGGACAGCTGTAATAAAAAAGTTACAAAAATTTAAGCTTAGATTCCGGCCATTATATTATGTAGAATTAGAGACAAGGTTCTATTGCAGACTCTACAATAGGATGCTAATGCATTTTTTGTGACTTTTTTAACAATTACGTCGTCATATATTCAAAATAAATAATTGAAATTGTATCAAGCGACTGGAGCATAAATGTATATATGAAACATACTTATGGTGTTACTGTAATAGCAGTATGAAAATTGTGGCTACGGATTTACACTACATGGATATTAACACGAGAAAAAAATGAATGGAGTCCTCGCTCGCAGTGGTACATTAAAAATTCCTTTGTAGATACCAAACACGAAACCTTTGCATAAGGTATATTTGTCACACTCGTGTGTATTGCAGACATGAAGTAATAAACTACATGCCTAAAAAACGTTTGTATGTAAAAGATTACGCAAATACACAGATTTGAGAATTATAAAAAGCTTAATGTGTTTTCGGATGTTCGTTACCAAGCGTTGAACTTGTTCAAACTCATTAATAATAAATTAATGGTAAAAAAATATTTAAAAGCAGGCTTCATTTATATGTGCTAAAAAGAGGAAACTTTAATTTAAATCGAGCCATAATTTGAATGCCTCGTTGGTCGAATGGTTGCAAAGCGTTATTGCTGATCGAGAGTTACTGGGTTCAATTCCCGGATCGGGTACTATTGGGTTTTCTATTGGTTTTTTAATTAATGTTTTCTAGTAGGGGCTCGGAGTTTGAATCTGTGTCTGGTGTATGGCAATAGATTCACCACCTATTCCATGGGACGTAAAGCGTAACTAGTGAAAATTTGGAGTGTACTATACTCCTCTACCTGCCCCTTCGGGGATTACAGGCGTGATCTATGCTTTTTAAACCATCATTCTAGTATATTACACAATTTAGCCTATGCCAAAATTTGAAAAGTCAAAAAATAGTGCAAGGATTTTTAAAGGAAAAAATTTGTTAGTGCATATTCAATATTACATGTTCAAAGAATACCTACAAATCTTGGACAAGAAAAGCAAGCTCGTTCCGGCCGGCTGCCTCTCGGTTAGTTTGGAGGACTTCATTCACCTTTCGATAAAACTGAAGATCTGAGCGAAACCCGTTTCATTAAGAAAATTTACCCTCTGTCAGTCTATCCTCGCTTTGTGCTATGCTCTCCACTTCTTAAATCAAAATTGTAAATGTAACGTGATTCGATGCAGTTAACTTTATTTGTGTAATTATTAGAAGAAGCACGTTATATCCGAAAGGATAGACATATTTGGCACTTACTGCTCTCTGCTTATTCCGTAAGGGAATTGGCGATATGATATATTAATATTTATTATGGAACTTGAGACGTTTAAATCGTCTAAGACTCAAATAATCGATGCATTGTCACATTCTATACTGTTACTGTCACCCTGTGTGCATTAACAGATAGATTTAAACAACCTCAAAAGGTGGAATTTTTGCGGTTAGGAGGAAAACGTGCTATATAATCCTCAATAACTTTCGCTCATCAGTTGCTTCGAATTACTCACCTTGTCTACAACAAGGATGTGTCATTGTGAAGTTCAAAATCCTGTACCAGATTACTTTTATAATATTTTAGCTTTGTCTCCCACAGTTTACTTCGAGTTTCATTTGAGTACTGTACCGTTAAGAAATTAAACGCCCGCTATGACATGCTGCTACCGTAGTCCACAATATCTCATCGCTGTTATGTGTGGTCGTATGCTACAGAACGTTATAATTCGATCGAACGATATCCCGATAGTAGGTGTCCCGCTTTTATCATCAGTGTTTATAAATTGCGAGTTATGATTACACAAGTTGGAACATCGATATGCTTTGGCATCTTTAATAATTCGATAATTATGGCCGTACGTACTCGATTTGTATGTGCAACATGTGTATAAATTAAAACGTAACGTGGCGCCTGTAATATCCTAAGGGGTAGGCAGAGGAGTACACTCCCCTATATCACCAGATATGTTTACGACCCACGGAATAGGCGGTGAGCCTATTGCCATACACCGTACGCTGATTCACACTCCGAGTTACTACTAGAAATTCTAAATTAGAAAAACCCTATAGTACCCGACCCGGGATTTGAATATAGGACCTCCCGATCGGCAGTCGCGCTTGTAATCAACGAGGCAGTCAGTCGTGTATAAATTATTTAAACTTTTCATTATTTTACAATTATTAATGAGAGAGGTGGCGTTAAAGCGAAACTTATCAGAAATTGTATTTCTTGTGAAACGATGAAGCTATTAATAGGAATGGCTGACGCTTCTGGTCACTATTCATTGTAAAATAAACATTGTGGATATAAAGCTCGGTACGTATAACGTTTGAGGCTTCTCCCGTGCTATTCAATGTTCAGACTATAGTACCTATCTAATAAACTATCGATTTCCAGTGAATTTTGCGTTCTTCATGCCCATGGGCGTTTTGAAATTGTGATTGTCTCGTTTATTTGGGCGAGACTCATATTTATCCGTCAGCCAGTTTCTCACGCTATTAATAGAGTCAAAAATAATTGGTAGTTATCCAGTAGGTACACGGAAGTCTTTTAATTTATTGTTGACTAACGGACGTAGAAATACATGTGTCACAATGTGTCATATCCATATAATTGGCTCCACGACAATTTAGAACACGTGAATACATGGAATTGAGTCATGCAATCCATCCACGGCCTCAAATATTTGCAGTCGCCGGTAATTCCAAAATTACACAATTGGCACATCATACCGAATGTGTGTCGGTGTGAAAGTGACACCACGGACTGTGTGACTAACCAAACTATGTATAGTGAAACGCCCATAGCCTAGTGTCGCGGTTCCCGGATTGCAATGCGAACATAAATGCATTCCGATAACAGCTCCATTTTGGATATAACTATCATTTAATGTGCCATTAATCGTCATAATTCTTATAATATACAGTAAAATCGCTATCAATATCGTTTCAATGGCAGTAATGAGAACCATATCGATAAGCATAACGATTATAACGTGAGGAATAAATAAACGGTGGGCAGAATTCCATAGCCGCAGCCCGAGCCGCAGCGAGCTTGTTCTGTGCTTTTTTAATTTACCGAGTGGCGCCATTACCGACCGTATCGTGTCGATGCCTTCCATCTGAAATAGGTGGGCTGTTTAAAATTGCTCCTACACAGCTATAGATTCCTCAGTCGTGGATCGTAAGGAATTTATAATAGTGAGCCACGAATTCTTCGGAGCGTTGGGGCTGCCCTAACGATGTGGCTGGATTCTGTGCACTCGCGGTGTTATGACTAGCTATATCGTCTATTCTCTTCATAAACATGATAAAGCTTAGCAATAAATATATTATAGTCATTTATAGATTTTATTTTAGGCTTACATGATACAATGTATCTGGACAAAAATTAACATTACGTTTTTCCACTAACAGGCACACAATTTACAGAGTACGGAACACATCATACAACAGCTCTGAAAGTGTGCTTTGTTTCATTCACTCCGTTTATTTTCTTTTAATATTTCGACTCGACGTTAAATGATGCTGATTATTTTTTAAATAAGCTTTCATTTTGTTTTTTTCAGTGGCTAGTTATTAAAGCTTTCAGTTTTTTAAATCTCGATATCTTTGTATTAATTTTAATAGAGAAGATATATGTTAATTATCTATATATGTATGTATTAATACGTGAAGCAAAAACTTTGCACGCCTTTTTATGAAAATATTGTGCTTACGGATGAGTATGAAATTTGGCACACTTATGGTTTGCATAGAGAAGGAATGCAGATTGCTAATATTTTTAAAAATAGTGAATTAAAAATACACTGAATTAACTACAAAAACGCAACGCACACTACTGCACCCACACATAGATACCACACTATAATAGACGTGTATTCGCGGGTCGAATGTAAAAAGAGGTTATAGTAACAAGTTTGTCATTTGAGGCAAGTCTATGTTATTGATAAAATTAGTTATGTATTGATAAAATTAATTATGTTTATGTAAAGTAATCTTTGCATTGGAACACAATTTTTAATACAGCGTTTTCGGCAAAGAATAATTATACCAAAAACTAAACCATATACGCCAATGTGCATAAAAAAATCTTTAATAGATACATACAAATAAAACACTACAATATAAATAAAGGGGATGGTTGTCTTATTAAACCTGCAAAGTTTGGTTTTCCCATCTTTAAATTATTATAAATTTCAATATTTGGCACTTATCCTCTCATGTAGGGATGTGGTTAAAGTCTGACAACTGATTAATAATATTTGACTGTAGTGTCACAAAATGTCAAGCATATATCAAACATTATTGCGTTTATGATTGGTCTGTGGTCAAATTGATAATAGATTAATATTGTTTGTCTTTCGTATATACTGTAAGTGTACCATGTATATATTACAAATATCTTAAGTTGAATTAAATAAACCATTTATTATTTACGTTCCTATAGTCAATGTCAGACATGAGACATCATTAAGACGTCAACAATAATTGTTGTCGATAAGTATTACAGAGGAAATATTTGTATAGTCTTTGACATTAGAACCTAGACAACACTCAAACTGATTTTTTAATGATGAATTTCGATCGCTACTGAATCACTAGTACGATTAAATGTACATAGGTATCATTTTAAAAGTAAGCGCTAGCATATTTTTTCAATAAATTACACTGAAGATCATATATTTTGCTTAGACCATGCCTGAACCTGGATATCAGTAGCTATCGCACGGACAGTTAGGTAGATGTAAGTACTTCTGCCTCACTCAGAAACGCCAACAATCTATTCGCTTGTGTCCCTGACGGGTCTACAGTGAACATTGTTTATCGAGAAGTTTTGTGAACAATGTTCCGAAGCTCACGCCCTCGAAGCAGCGGGAGTATGCGCACCTATAAATAAAAACATATACTTGCCACATTTATTAGCTTTTATAGTCCGCTATGCCCGTACATCAGTGATATGTACTAAAGACCACAAATTTTAATAGAAAAATAAACATAATTGCATCGATTTGTACTTTAAATATTACAGAGATTCAATATTCTCGTTTATGTCTAAATTTTAAAAATGAGGAGTACTATTCCTTGGTGGGACGTAAACATAACTGGTGAAACGTGGGAGTGTACTACACTCCTTTGCCTACCTCATCGGGGATTACAGGCGTGATTTTACGTTATTCGAAAGAAAAGTAATTTGATGGAACATCAGTTAAATTGATATCGCGATTCCTGTGTATTACGAATATATGGTGGAATATTTATACTATTTAATATAAGCCCTTTATAAATAGTTAATAGCGTAAACACAAAAGGTTCCTTCCAAGGTCAGGGCACAGTAATTATTTCACATCTAAAGTGGGGGGAGGGTGGGGGTCAAATGTGAGTTTGCAAACAAGGAACCACGACGCTTAAGGAATGTTTCCACGGGTGACCTCTTGTGTAACATCCGGCATAGTTCTATATTACACTACACGTCTACACAGACGAGTGACGACCATTTGCCGTCACGTAGGTACTATCTACACTGATTAATTATCTCTAAACGACCAACTTTCTGTTTTTAATTAATTATTATTACATTTAAAAACGTCGGAACTCAAGTCAGAATTCAAGGAATCTGGCGAGAGGGCGTTAATAGAAATACTTTTTAATAATACTATTTGTAATAAAAATACTAAGCTCTGTAACAAAATGAAACGCTTCCGTGGTTTGGAACAGATAATTCATTCTAATGCACTTAATAACGTTTACAATATTTTGATTCCCTATTGATCGTCATCATCCTCATTATTATCAGCCTACTCCCGTCCACTTCTGGACATAGGCCTCTCCAATGGCACGCCACTGAGCTCGATCTTCAGCTCTTTGCATTCAACCAGCCGCTCTGCGTATATCGTCACTTCACCTAGCTGGAGGGCGTCCTGCGCTACGTTTGCCAAGTCGCGGTCTCCACTCCAGAACACGTCGGCTCCACTTTTTACAATCCTTCGTTCCTTTCCATCCCTCTACATCAATTGATTATTTTCTGACATTTTACTTGTTATTCTTTTTAATAATCGTTTGCCAGCCGAAAAGTATGCACAAATTGAGTACCTATTAAGAAAAACATTCTGATATTATTAAATTTTGTAACGTCATGAGAACAAATAAAATATAAATATTGCAAAATATTATGAAATTATTACAGCTCAATGAAACCGATAATCGTGGAAACGCTGTCTCGGCTGGCCGCCGGAACTAGCTCATCACGCTGAATTGGGACGCGTGTCAGTTAATTGTTACTTCTGATGACACTCGCGTGATGTTCGTCTCCACGCGAGGCACCACGACAAAGCGCCGCGGTGCTATGTTTCAACAGGGCGTGTAACATTGCTCTTTATATTATGTACCTACATGTTATATCACCGTTCTTTGAATATTATTATGTATAAGTATAGATTATAACAGCGGAATAACTCGTGGATCTATTTCAAGTTTTATATGACACAGCTTTCTTCAAAAGAAAACTTTAAAAAATTGCATCGAATCAGGGCACACATTCGTAATTATTTTGTTTTTGTAAATGTCTATAAGCGACTGTGACCACTAACGATAAAGTGGGCCGTCTGTCTGGTTACCATGCCTTTCAATATAAAAATATATATATAATATTCATGCCAGGTCCCTTACAGGGTAGGTAGCATAGAGTGCAAATATATTATCCTTAATATCTCTGGCGTGTTTTAAAAAATACTTTATAAAAACAGCCCAGTAGCATGTCTTGTGCTGTAGTTAAACAGATCATCGCTATTATAGTGCACGACTCGATTTAAATTCACAGAGAAGATCGGTTAAATAAACGTTACCGTACGAGGAGTGTTGTTTAAGCTAAAATGAGATGAAACAGCCGGTTAACGTTTATTTTTTGATCTTATACTTTGAGAGTCATATCCTTTTCAGTTTCGGTTCGGTATTTTTTAATTTGACGATTACCTTGCTATACCTACTTGAACATTGTGTTTAAAAGAACAAAATGACAATTATTACTTGCACTATTCTGTTAGTGATGGTGCTTCTAGAATCGATCTTTGTTCGTTTTAAAATCTGTAGTCGCTATTCTCAATACATTGTGAATTATGAGGTAGGTATTGTATAATTAGGAGACATATCTAAGATTGGATACAGGTAGACAGTAATCGTCAGCAATGACCACGTTACCAGACCAAGTTGAACGCTTGCCTTTTCTCTAATAAAACAATATAGAAAAACTTAAATGCATTAAAAATTGCCTGATAAAAAACATAGTCCTTGTAAATTAATAGTCGAAGCCGTAAGAACGAAGTTAATTAGACGGTAATACAGGATGTGCAGTACAGGTGGCGCGTGGAGTGATCATAGGCTGTCTATTCTTTAGCTGGTTGTAGTACAGGTTCTGTCCTGGAAGCCGTATAGCGGTGCATGTGGGCGACAGGCGGCGCCACGCGCGTTCCAGGTGTGGGCGCAGCTGCCCTGCCGCCTGGCGGAGCGTGCCTGCCGCGTGCCCACGACACCCTCTGTCATTCCTACCTATCTAACTAATGGGTGTAAAAACTCGTTTAAAATTGGAAAAAATAGTGTAAAATTTCACCTAAATGTGGAATGCCACAGCAACGGCCAGACGTATACATATATAAATGGTCTGGTAAAGAGTTATCTAGTACATTATCGCTAGTATTATAACATTTTTTTTATTTAAGTAAAGTAGCTGTCTACCTAAACAACTAAGTCTATTAAGCTTTTTACTTGCTTTCACGCCAAATTAACCTTCAACATCGTAAGTATAATCCAACGTGCATAAAATAAACAGGTTTAAACATTTATTTTGTAGAACAAAATGAACTCGTTAAGATCAGTGTTTTACAATTATTTTAATGTTGGCAAGAAAACTTAGTGGGAATTGGACTTCAGTTGTCACTCTTCTATTGGTCACATTTATTGTTTGAAACAATGGGGACCTTCAATTAACTGGTATCAGGTTAAAACAAGTCCATTTGGATTGATAAATGTTACTCTGTGTACGAAACTATTTTAAAAGTGAATCACATAAAATTCTTTCGCCGAAGCGTATGAATGAAACTTCGTACCATTCATTGTATTAACATCCTGTGTTACTTATTTTTCCTGTTACCTGCAGGGCCTTCTGGTCTACTAATAGTAATTAGTTCTCTACCTGGCACTGTCTCGACGTGAACATAAAAAAAAGATATGGCACAACAATCGAACACATCGGAGCGGTTTGCGGCTCGTAGGCGAGCGACACATTGTTACATTCTCCGTGTATTGAAACTGTCGTTCCCACCGCCCCACCGGCTCAGCTATTTATGAATGAACGTGACGGTCTAGCGAGCGGGATTGTGGGCCGCGGCCACAGCCAGGTAGAAAATTACACTTTTCGAATTCTTTCAACACGTTGAGGAGGGCTACTCAAGTTGGTGGCCGAGGATAAGCCGCAGAGCGGGGCGCGGGGCGCCGCCGGCGCGCATGCGTCGGGCTCTTTTTACCGACACGATTCCTCCCTCGCAGTTGACTTACAGCCGCGGCGAGCGTGTGGCGTACCGTCATGTGTCATTCGCCAACTTTCACGAGTAGTGATGTAGTCCGGTACCAAAATATAGACACATAATTTGGAACTATATAATTGACGACTTGTATTCTCGCGGATCCAGTGTGAATATTAGAATTTTAAAAGTCATGTTTAAGTGAAGTTTAGACAATATTTGAACAAAAATAAAATGAAGTGGCCAATAGTGTTAGTGACTGTGTTGATGTTAGAAACAGTTCTGGGCGAAATCGCGCCTCCAGGATCTTGCCCTGCGGTGTGTATGTGCAAATGGAAAGGTGGCAAACAGACTGTAGAATGTGTGGATCGTGCCCTTATCACCGTGCCGGAACCAGTCGATCCTGCAACGCAAGTACTGGATCTTTCAGGGAACAACTTACAAATTCTTCCCCAAGAAGCTTTTGCCAAAACAGGGCTTGTTAACCTCCAGCGAGTATATCTTCGTAATTGTAATATTGGTCAAATACACGACCGGGCGTTTAAAGGGCTGACTAATCTAGTCGAACTAGATCTCTCACATAACTTGCTTACCCAGATACCATCAAGTAGCTTTAAAGATGCTCCGTTTCTCAGAGACCTCACACTAGCAAGCAATCCTATTTTAAAAATACACTCTGATGCCTTGAATAATTTAGGAAGCGTCGTTAAATTAGATCTGTCGAGATGTGACATAAGAGATATTGCTTCCGATGTTTTTAGAAATTTACGAGCGCTAGAATCGTTGAAGCTAAATCATAATAAACTACGTGATTTACCTTTGAGTTCGTTAGAGAAAGTGGAAAAACTACGAGTTATAGATTTGTCCGACAACCCTTGGACATGTGACTGTCGCCTACGTGATCTTAAGCAATGGTTATCCAAACACAAATTATTTTCTTCTCCGAGCTGCGCCTCACCTGCCCGCTTGGTCAATCGACCGTTTTCCGAATTATCGCTTGAAGAGTTTGCTTGTAAGCCTGAAATACTGCCTATTAGCAGATATGTTGAAGTTGGAGTCGGAGAAAATGCAACTGTTGTTTGTAGAATAGAGGCAGTCCCAAGTCCTAATGTAAATTGGTATTGGAACGGGCGGCTTCTACAAAATGGTAGTCATTTTAACAATCATCAAAAAGTCATTATTTTTGAGGATGGTGAAGTAAAAAAGAAATCTACGCTAGTGCTGACTCATGCTCAAGAGTCGGATGCTATTGAATTTTATTGTGTTGCTGAAAATAAAGGAGGAAATGCGGAAGCAAACTTTACGGTTCACGTAACGCAAATGACAGCAGGCATGGTATCTTTGGGAAGCGCACAGATCGCTAGTTTGGGAGCCGCGTTGTTCTTAGTCATTGTTGTCATATCGCTGGCATTACTCATCACATTCGTACGATTTAAACCCACTCCCTCTTGTGAAAGCAAAACTCCTAATACTATTGATAGAGTTGTATCTGGTAATGAAGTACATCCTACCGTGACTGATAGACCTCACGTAGCAGTTTTAGTAGACCGACAAGAGTCACCAAACTATGACGATGTGAAATGTAATCCAGTCTTGAAACCACCTAGAACTAGCGACATACCTTACACGACGAACCACTACGAAGGAAGAGGTAGTATTGTAACAGCGGGTGGACCTATTGTAGTGTCTCCAACAGTATCCGGAGGCATCGATCCAGATCTAATTAATGACACGAGGCCTGATAGTGCTATACGGCCGGGCAGCGGCGAATATGCACGCGAGGCCTCTGATTCCTTGTATCCATCTGGTTTATGGGATCAAATGAAAATGAACCAAGCTAACAACTTAGCGAGAGCAGTCAGTTCCGCGATTCCTGCATACTACAACGATCGTACACCAATCATTGAAAACAGTAGTGTGAACGGATCTCAAGAGGAGCTCGGTTACATGAGCCGCACGTTTCCACGAGCGCATGCGACCGCTGCTGTGACAGCGGCGCCGGGGGACGCGCCCTACCCGCCCGATTACGGGCTGCCGGTGGGAGCAGCGCGCACGCTGCGCGTGTGGCAGCGGGCGCCGCCCGTGTTGCCGCCCGTCTCTGCGCTCAAACGTGTTCTGACTATCACGAGGCCTTCCGCAGACGATGGCTATCAGGATGGCTGTGCTACTGATGTCTAGTTGTATGTACTACGTATTGTTACGAGTATGGATAATGTTAATAATGTAAATATGTGTATAATTTATATGCGGTATGTAAAAATAAGTATGCCTATACGGATTAATCTAATGAATAGATTTTGTATAATAATAATAATATAATTTATTTAGATTAGTAGTGGAACGTTAATATGGATCCAAACGAGAGGGTCCACGACTGATTAGTTGAAGGGAATAAGTGTAAATTATTTCGTGATATGGAACGGTATTATCTATGATCGCCAAATAATTACGATACTGAATATAATTATATCCTGAATGTTAAAACTCTGAATAGATGTTACGTAAATGAAAATAGATAATAATGTCAACTTAAGGATTATATGAACACAAAGTATCCAAAGATATTTCATCATTAAAGTAATAATATGATAAAAGTATATTACCATGTACTATTGTTGTGTTACACGATGGATGTTGTTGATGTACGATATTGTATGTGATTACTTTACGTTCAAGAGATATTAAGATGTTTAGAGTAAACATGAACAGATAATAAACAAGGCGGTTGCAAAATTTAAGTTGTATAATTTCTGTTCTCCTCACAGACAGCTTTACCGATATTAAGGACATAGGTACACACGAAGTAGATATATACTTTGACGATCGCGGTCCCGTCCGCTCCGGATGTAGCTAGAGGAAAAAGGATTATCCTTTAAGTTATATAACCGATGATCCAATCCACCCGTACAATGTAGGTACCTGTAAATATTGCCAGTTACTCATTTATTTGGTTATTAAAATGCACAAAATAATTATGGTAAATATTATTGACTTAAATATGTGAAATTTAAATAAATGATCAAAATAATGCTCGATAGGCTTTATAAACTGTTTCCCGGATAGCTATTAAATTGTTTTTGTAGAATGGTTGAAGCCTTTAGCCGTTCGCTCCGCACCGCAGCCAGCGAGACATTGACACCGGAAACGGCGAGTAGATAAGACATCCGCTCAGTACACACCTCTACATGTAGAGACAAGTCGCGAGTGCTGGTACCGAACACAGTAGAGACATATTATATCTGCATTTTAATACGCTGTTTAAATCATAAATGATGCAAGTACCTATTTTTGTTCTCGCATACTTGACATTTTTATTGACGTAATCTACGTGAGAATTTACTTAAAAACATTTTTTAGTTTGATTGCTTGAGCATAATTTTAGAAAAGCTGTCGCAAAAAACTTTGATTACTTTAAATAGTAGGTATGCCACAATAGGGAGGTCGTAAGTGGAAAAACACCCTTAGTAAAATAAACCGATATATCATGACAGTAAAGGATATTACAAAGATAGCTTTAGAATTTTTGTATCCATTGTGCGCGAATTCAATACATGGATGTTGTTCGCTGCGCAGTGATTGGCTCTGGCCGGCGCCGATACGGGCGTTTGTTTTAAAAAGGTTCTAGCTTATAATTAAATATTTTATAGACAGTAAACGTTTAAAGTGTTTACAAATTTTTCTTAGCTCCCTAGTATTAATATAAATACAAATTCTCCGATAGTCCATTGTCAAGCGACCGGATTCCTTGAGCTTAGCGACAAAATAGGAAAAAAATAAGACCGCTCACCGGCCGCGGCACCGAAGAAAAACCGGTTAGCGTTATTTCATTTCCGTTCAATTCAGTTTTTTATTAGAACCAAACCCTAAACGGGTTCAATGGAGCCGGCTCCGAGCGAGCTCTGTGACGAAATAAAGCAAAAACCATTTACAAATGGAAATAACAATACATTTCCAGCACATTCATGAAGACGCTGAGTTTCGACTTATTCTGCATGTCGCGGCGCGGCGCCCGCTCGCACTGTTTATACACGGGTATTGTAAGCCTCATTCATGCTAAGTTACCGACAATGAGATTTGACATAATATACCTATAACTGTATGTGGGAATCTGAAACTCTTTTTATCATTGTTCGTGTTCTTATTACGTTATTCAATCGATTAGATAACTCGCAGTATATCCCTGTAAGAGACTATATATGTGCTATACTTTGTAATGTGTTAGCAGGCTCGATGTACTATTGAAAGGCGTGTCGATGGTTTGACGTCTTTATTATAACTAAGTAATACAGAAATTACACTAACTTATAGTGTAAGGTGTCTTACACACACTACAACTTAGTTTATATTATTGGCTTTGTGCTCGCATATAATTATATCATAATTTTTACATTCCATAAACGTTTTCCAGTTCCATATCTTGCGTTAAATTATTGTCGGAAATAAAAATAGGGAGTTATTTAGTTTAAATGACAACCAAACACGGCTCTCTCACTTTTAGAATTAATTTTGTGCTGTGATCAATTTTCCAGTAAGTCAGGTGTGAAAAAAATATTGTTAGGTATCGTTTATAGAGGTCGTAACGGCGCGGGAGTGAAGTTGGTGTGACTATACAGTTAAGTAGACACTAGATATTAGCTGAACAGTAAGTATACCTAATACATGACAATTTTTGATTTCAAATATTATGTGTAGCACGTTCAAAGAAAACTAATTAATGCAATTATTGCCTTTCTGTTAACAAAATTGTACGCCTATTATACATTTTATTCAAATGTTCAAAGGTATTTCAAAAGATAGAAAATGGAAAAAATCATCGCATTAACGTGTTAAATGTATTTTTATCTCAGTATTACTTTTTTGGCCGAATTCTTTCCTCTTAAAGCTACTAATGGTACAAAAACATTTAACTTCCGTTACGAAATACTGCGCGAGAGAAATTGCTACAGTGATGATCGCAGCTACCTGCCTGCCATTATCATCCGCTAGCTTTGCGCTTTCTTCTCGTGTAAGACTTTCGCCGAGAAATATAAAATGTTTCGGCGCAACAATGGGTACTCACGGTGCTTGGAAACAATTGAATGGCGGCTAAAATCTCATATCTGTCTCTAGGATTGAGAAGCGAGGGGTGCCCGCGGCTGTGATCACGCGTACTCAATGAACATTCGTGTCAACATCGCTTAATTACACTCTATGAAGTTACATTTTAAATTTGTCGTTTACATCAAGCTTTTCATTGTTTGGTAAGACATTACTGTACGAAATGACTAACAATGGTACGATGAGTTAATATCCCTGTGACTAAGTTATGTAAAAATCAAACAAATTACATATTAAAATGCCTTTTAGAATTGAATTGTTGGTAGCTTAAAAGAATGTATTGCCTAGTAAAATGAGGTATTAAACAGTTTAACATCCTTATGTACATAATGACTTTTATAATTTACATTCATACATAAATATCTTCACGCCAGGTCCCTTACGGGGTAGGCAGAGTTTATACTTTAGATATTTATTTATCAAATCGAATCACTGGAACGATTATATTAAGAAAGTGTAGTATTTACTACAATCACTATTACTAACATTAGTCTATAATGTTGTTAAAGAATATTATTATTACTGTATCATGACGTCAAGCCCCTCATGGGGTAGGCAGGATGTACCGAGTTTCAAATATGTATTTATATTAAAATAGTAGATACTTAATATTTAATGTTACTTTACAGCCTCGTTGACCGAGTCTTCGAGCGCGCGACTCTCGATCGAGAGTTCCTGGGTTCGATCTACGGGTCTGGAAAAATAGTGTTTTGTGTGACTGTAAATTTTTAGTAGTAGCTCGTTAACTGGATTTATGTTCAGTGTATGGCGATAGGCGGATCTTTCTATTCCATGATGGGACGTAAACGTAACCGGTGAAACGTGGGAAAGATTTAGTGTTAAATAATATTTGTTTAAGACGTTTAATCAAGAGTGATACGTAAACCAATTCAGTTTGCGAAGTAAAGTGTGAACATAATAGTCGTGTACTTATCGCGGCGAGAGGCGAGGCGAAAA
>DWME01001834.1:0-23009 GCA_018244795.1 Parelbella ahira ahira
GACTTGGGACGTCAAGACGTCAATAATAATTGTTGTCAATAAGTAGCGCAGAGGAAATATTTATCTATGTGTCAACTAAAATGGATTTTTTTATGATTTACGATCGAATTTCGATCGCTACTGGGTCACTAGTATACTTAATTATGTACTGCTTTATTTTACGAATAAGTTATTTTATTTATTTCTTCTTTCAATAACAAACAAAAAAATTTTGTGACTCTTTGATTTACATCTATCGTTCTTAGTTTTGTTGAGATGCAACGTTCAAACGCTAATACAAGAAAATAAAATGTACATAAGACGCAACTGGCCAGTTTTTCAATATGTTCCAAAGGTTTTTGGCAGCTTTTTCTGCAACTTCAACGTTTCTGCTGACTCTGAAGAGACAATCAAACCCAGCAAAACTGAACTCAACATTCAAACCGAGTATTGAAATATCCTTATAACAATAATTATGTATGTACTCCTTTTTGTAATAAAATAATTTAACTCGTTACTAATACCTGGTTACGGTTTCTAAATATCAACTTGATTAAACCTTTACACTTTTGTACTTTTATATAAAACTGGACACTGAGCTTGAAAACCGGAAGTGTACTACACCTCCCTGTCTTCCTCTTCGGAGATTACAACCGTGAAGGTTTTAATATTGAGCTAATATGGCCACAAATAAGTAACGGTACCTATTTAATTCGCGAGTTTAGTGTTCGTATATCTACGAGAAATGTTAAAATGCAATTCCTTACGTTCGACCCTATAGTTATTAAATCTGCGCTCGGCACAACTCCTTGGATTCTACAATTTGAGCCAAGTAAATTACGATTTGACGTTTGTAGCTCCCATTAATTACGCAACCCGCCCCGGAATAGCAACTCAGGTTTTAATTGTTCGTTACGGACCTTCCAACTACAGCCTCAATAGTGGGCGACGGCTTGTTATAAATACTGTACATCATATTTCGTCACATAGGTACTCTGTTATAAAATATTGAAAGAAACTGATTATTCCGACGCTTACGTGAACTCTTCTGTTCCACAATGTTCTAGAATTGGCTTACGTTGTTTTATTAGCGAGCGAAATTTCTCTTGCTTATGTGCTTCTGGAACTTTATACACAGTTCAAGCTGACATTTACTCCTTAAAACTTTAAAACTTTAATCGGAAATGAACCACGTATTCTCATTTATGTTACTTCAAAATAACCCTAAAATTTACCTGAAGGAAATATTCAACGCTACTGATAATGAATCTGTTATTCATTATCAATAGCGTTGAATATTTCCGTTGAATATTTGAGCATATTTTTTCGAAGTTTTTCTTTCGATCTGCCAATCACTTTCAATGATCATGATTTGGGCTGCTTCTAATCATTGAGCAATTGTTTCAACCGAGAAAATTTGCATGGGTTTTTCTTGCAAAATTGAGTATGGAAACCTCTAGGCGTAGAAATAAATTATTTATTAGATGACTGACACTATAGATCTAAAAAACGAATTTTACACAATTTCTATGGTGTATATCGTGTTTGTGTCTAAGGTAAAATTGTTCTCCATGAATATTGCCTAGGAACATTTTATTCATACAGGTGGAGAAGCTGGTGGATAAACTGATGCCGAATATTTCGCTAAGCTTGAAGGAGGCTGTTCAACGCATGCTGGCAAAAGAAGCCCACGCTCGCCCATCTACTCAAATGCTTCCACTTATCAACCATTTCAAAGATTGGTCCGTACCACCGCAACTATTTCTAATATTACATTTAAGTTATTAATGATTTGTGGAGATAAAGCCTAGTTCCAGTAAAACAAACTCTGATTAATTGTTGTGCCATGGTTCTACGAAATCACAGATTGCGAAAACCATCATGTTGTCAAAGCTATGTATGCTACTAATGTATTATTTTTTTATGTGCAGCGGTCCAGAGGTAATCCTTGCTCTGCAATGGTTAGATATGATTCAGTTTAGGGACCGCGACACGAAGAACAATTACTACAATAAGATACTGTACGAGGCTCTGGGGAAAATCCCGAAAGTAAGTAATATATATTTTCCTTTTAAAACCCATTATGTATTTAAAATATGACTGAACAGTACTTATAGAAATTATAAACAGGTGAGGAACAATAATATTGATCTATGAATTAACGTTTAGTTATATGTATGTACATATTTTGTGTCCATTTTTGTACATAGATTTCCACATAATGTTCAGGAAACAAATGATTAGAAAAATTGACTTCAGAAAGCTCTTTGGATTAATATGCACGCTGCTAAAACATTCGCTTAAAATCATTTGCAAATTTAGACTTGTACTAATAGGTAATTGAGTTCTAAATCTGAAAAATATATCCGAGCAATTTGTGCTCGCAGTATCTATTCTGTATCAGAATGCGATTTTTCACAGTAAGTCAGCAAGTCAAAATCAGTCAAAATCTAGAACAATTAATAACATATCCAAAAAACTACTGGTGCGTCTCTATAAATCGAGAATTTAAAATGGTAACAGTCAGACCACACAATCGGAACTACATACAACTGACGAAAATCAATAATGGCTCGACTAAAATCAAAATGCCTCCAACTAGACTAAATGGATCTATAGCATTGGACCTAGATATTGATATATAACTAGTCTCCAGTTCCGACATAGTGCGAAGTCGCCAAATTCTAAATTATCCCTTAAATGGCTACTAAAGGGTGGCAATATTCTCAATATTCGTAGAACAAAATAATGCTCACGACTATTTAATTTAGTTCTGCCAGCTAGTCATATTCCAATACTATTCATAACATAATTAGCAATGCATTTTTTTATTGTTTTCTCACCAGTATTCCAACTTTTCAGTCAGGACTCTGACGAATGGTATAATCGATATCTGATTTCCGTAGTGCCTTGTAGTTTCAGGATAAACCTTCATACTGTTATTGGTCGCCATGCTGTCTTGTACCATGTTAATTTAATCTAGCTTTTAAAACTAAACCCATATATTTTTTCTGTTTTAAAATATTCTTTTATTACTATTTTTATTATTATATTATGATTTTTCATATTTAACATGGCTTTCTGTCTCCCCCAATTTTAATTGGTTTGAATTATTTGTTTTGTTAGATCATTTTTCATTCTTCAATTGCTACGCGTTAACTCTGATTACCTTTTAAATAACTGGTCTGGTATCTTATTACTTGTGCATATTACGAATAAAAAAGTTCCTTTCTTTCTTTCAATATGGATTTGCGAAGTTAAAGCTTGCGAAGCAGCGAATACAGTGCTGTAAGACAATAGTTTCACTAATTATTTACACAAATTAATTTGTCTATTAATATTGGGATTTGGACGTTTTTTAGTATCGTTTTGGTGTGTAAAAAGCCAGCACACGATGTATGTACATGTAGTTTCCGCTCGTCTGTTTACAATTGCCTCAGAATTGTTTCTTATATTAAGACAATCAATAAATCTAAAATACCAGTTTTGAACCATTCATTTCCTTGAATTGGTTATACTTTCATCAGTACTATAATTTTTCCGATAATATTTAAATAACTCGTATCGACTGCCTCGTTGGTCGAGTGGTTGCAAGCGCAACTACCGATCGGTAGGTCCTGGGTGTAAATCCCAGGTCGGATACTATTCTATTTCTCTAATTTATAATTTCTAAAAGTGACTCGGAGTCTGAATCTGTGCCCGGTGTATGACAATAGGATCACCACCTCTCCCATGGGACGTAAACGTAAGTTTAGGAAACGAAAACAAAAGTTTATAGTTATTTTTTCTACGAGTCATCTATCTACCAGAACATATTAATATACATTACGTCTGCAAAAATTCTTGCGCAAGGTGCGAAACTATGAAATTGAATGCGAATTTTATTATCTGAATTGTTTATTTTTTGAATAAACCCAACCAATACTATTAAATTTTGTCAATTATTTGACCCTCTCTTTATTTATTCACTATCTTTTGTATTCTTGCTCCCCTTATCTATAGTTTCTTTTAGATTCATGTTCAATATTATCGTTAAAATTTGCAAATAGTCATTGCTTTGTGACAATATTACAAGAAATGCACAACAAAAACGAATGTTTTACATTTTGCCAGGCCAGAAGAAAACGATCCGGTGGAAATAATAAATAAAAATTATGTTGAGTTACTTCAAATTATTGGTTTTCAATAGGTGTCTGAATACACGTTTTTATTCCAGAAACTTCGCTGGATGACCATATGGCCATATCTGATGGGTGAGATAAGAGCCCAGGAAGTGGCACCCGCCGTATTCATACCAATAATTTGGTACATAAACGATTCGTCTCCCGATGAATTCGAAAAAAATATTTTGCCGGCCATTCGGTAAGACAAGTCAATATTTCTTTTTACCTTTTGGAAAACTTTCTCCGAAACCGGCGTGCATGTATGAAAAGATTGAGAAATGTGAAAGAACCACCGCAGGTATATAAGGATAGGCAGCAGCCTATGGAGTGTCAAGTGGCATATTCTGTAGTCAATCGCTAGATTATTTACGGAAGAAAACGTTATTTGGGCCATGAATAATTAATATTGAGTATATATTGTATTCGGCAATTGAGCTTGTTACTTTGTACAGTTTCACTTTATTCTTTCATAAGGAGTTAGGTCAAAACTTGCTCATAATCACTTTGAATAAAAAACAATTTGATTCCATGGTTACGAATAATAATGGTTTCAGCGCCTGTTTCCGCAGCTTCGTTAACGATCCCAGGCGTCTCCAGTATTCCCACATAGTGCTGGAGAACTTGCACTTCGTAATGGAAAAGTGTAATCCCGATGAGGTCAACATTGATGTGCTACCTCTTCTGTACAAGGCCATGGACAATCCTAGCTACCAGCTGCAGGTAAGACTCAAGACAGATATGCTGGCAGGCACCTGGTATATCATGTAAACATTATTAATGCAAAGCTTGATGAAATATGTATACTCCAAGCTTTTTAATAAATTCGAAATTAAAACGCAACAAAATCATAATTTTGAATTTTACCCGAATAGGGCACTTTTCTATGATTATTGCCAATTACCAAATTGCAATTATTGTAGTATTGTATATTTGACTATTGTTCTGCGCGTATCGCGGGTAATCTTCGTTTTTAATGTGACTGTATTATTATTATTGATTGGTGTACAAAATTACGCGGTTTTAATTTAATAATATAAATGATTTTTTTTCAATAAAGACGACCACGTGCATATGGACAAAACTCTTGATTTGTTGCTTCCATATTTCAAATATTCTGCAAAACCAATGTTAGTCCTTACCAAATTACAAATATATTTAACTATTTAAATATTCTTGAGATAAATATTTACTGTGTTCACTTTCAGTTATCCTCTCTGATATCCCTGCAAACAGCTACTAGCTTCATGAACGAAAGAGCCATACAGTATCGTGTTGTTCCCAAAATAAAGCAAATGATTGAGAAAAGTCCTGCCGATGTGAAAATTGTTAATCTCGCACTTGGTGTTTATGAAAACACCACTAGAAAGATAGAGAAGCAGCAGGTCAACGATATAGTGGTGCCAGCGCTGCTTGCGATTAAACTTGTGGATCCTGAAATTGTGTACCGTACATTTAGTGAGTATCATAAACATAAGCGAAAAAAGTTTCGTTTATTTCTAATTTATCTATACCACATTATATGTATCCATGATAACTATGTCACTCGCAGTTTTCGTTATCAACGTTTAGTTTCTACATAGATATCATCTTCACGCTTGCATTAGAGTATCAAATATTTAAAGTCATAAAAGGTAAGTTACTTTTCAAAGGTAAATCCTAACAGCCGGGCCTTCATATTAGACCGTTTTTTCCGTTTTTAATGCTACTTAGAACTGATTTTACAAATGTGTCACATCAAGCGGACTTCAATAATATGCTATGCGTACAATTTTCACTTACCACACTTTGCCACGATGCCTCGTTTTGTTGCAATATGTGGAAATTTGTCGATTTAGTGATTGGCGGCATTCGCTTCGCTCAGCGAATTATGCTTGACGATTTGAAGTGTTATTGCGCGCGCGACATTACCAATGCATTGTTGAACTGTAACGTTACTAACTGCGTTGCTTTACAGAACTTTTGAAAGATTTGGTCAATGAGCCAAAGTTCGCCATATCTACCACCACGATGGCTACCAAGCTGATACCGACGTTGACGCCAGTAACTCTTAATGGTGCATTGAATTTGGAGCAATTCTCAGCCGTAATGGAGGTATTCAAATAATTTACTGCTTTTTTACGTTCCTATAAAGTGGCTAGTAGATATGCGTATTAATAAAATTGTCGGTATTATGTTACAAATATCCATTCACGTAACGATGATTTCAGATGTCTATTAGTGCTTCTAAAATATTATATTCTGACCGCAGCTCCTGTACCAAATGCTGGACTTTATCGATCAGCAGCAGCGTATAATGATAACTCGACCTCCGCCGCCGAGCCCGCTGCCGGAGCGGCGCAGGCTCCGTCATCAAATGAGCACGGACAACGTAGCTCCGCCGTTCAACATTCCCAACCTGCGCGTGGACTCACGCAAGACGTCCAGCGCCGAGGACATGATGCGCAAGAACTCGATGTCGAACCAACCACCGACTTTCACCAACACCACCACCACCGAGAATACTGTGGCTGAGAACTTCAAAAGTACGTAACATTATTCATCGAGCGTTTTTCAAGGGTTTTCTAAAATGTCTCATAAGTCTTATAATTTTATACACAAATAGTTTGCAAACATATCAACTTCTGCCTATTTTTCACATAAATCATTGAACAATTGACTTTTGAGCAATAAACTTTTATTTTATTTCGTATACAAACATCCTGTTTTTTGTCATACAATACATATACGTGCGTAAAATACACATATTTTAATCATTTAGATAGTTATATCTATCCCACCCACTATTCCTCGCTACGGATTTTAAGTCTTAACGTACTGTTCAGCTAGTATGTAGGATTTTCTCGTACATGGGATATTAATAAAGCATTTGTATACTAAAACAAGCAATTTGTCCTTTTAAGAAGGATGAAATAACATCAATTTTTTCATGCAGATGAAAAGAATCACAACTCGAACCAATACTAAAATGCAACTACACTAGATTATAGTTATACTAGTCAAAACTTATTATTTGTTTTCCCGTTTATTTGAACTACAGCAGTGGTTTACAGGATGTTAAATTCTTGGTTAAGTTGGTATTTCCAAGGTAGATCCAAATGCCATTATAAAAGGGCAGAAAACTCAACAATTTAACTAAGCAACGGCAAATAACGAACTTCTCACGCATAAACAATATTGTAGTACTAGGTACATAGTATTTTTAAAAACATTGTTTATTTGTACACAATTACTAAAAAAAATAAGCGTAAGTATGCTAGTCAGTCGCTAAAATAAAAGTTGATTGTATGGTCCATTAAAGTATACTCTAACCGTATCCATTATAACTCATAACTAAAATGTTAATTAAATATTTTCTCTAATACTTTCACAAGATAGAAGTTGCTGAATTATTATTAATTATTCAGTTGAAGCAAACTTCTGTATTAATCGTTAACGTTGTAAAGACAAAAAAAATAAATATTAAAAGTGAGAAGAAACGTTCTTAATCTCGTGCTTATACTTAAGAAATATAATTAGTTTCAAATCAGATAATTATGACCAGGTATTCTATGTGAAGTTATTTGTATTGTTAACCCCCAGCCTAATACATAATAAAAAAAAGTAAATCTCGTGGCTTATACCACATGCTATGAGATTATAGTGTTTTGCGCATATTTGAATCTGCAAAAAGTTACAACAAATTTTCTTTTTGTCTTAGAAATTGTATCTGGCAGCGGATTTGCCTGGATCTTCGGATCTTCCAACAACGATTCTACCAACCCGACACCAACTCATGACAGCAATTACTTGCGTGTCTGCAACGTATTCACCAGCCGCCGGCTTTCTGATAACACTCTGACGACCCCGAAGATCCGCGTGGCACCATCTTGCGCCTCGTCGCCAGGCGGCACACCAGGAGGGAGTAACTCCGCACTCCCAGCTCGTAGGCACTCCAGCATTGGACCGCAAGAACGCCGCGGTTCCGCCGTTAATCTGTCTCCGCCGACCGTAAGTAGCATCTACACCGGCCACCTGAAACGACTTTTACTTATTAATCGAAATCACATAAAAATGTTACACTCTTGTGCCATATCTTGCCAAGCCAAACTTCCCTTGTGTATTAAAATTAAATGTTAATAATGTCCTCATCACTTTCTGACAGCAGGCACGCCTCCGCAGCAATATTCGTACGGTATCTGAGATATTATTAGACGTGACCATATTGTTTGACAGGTGGTACATCACCCTAGGGGACGCGCGGGCGGCTCAGGCTCGAGCCTTTCCGTGCCGTCGACATCACAAGTTGTAAGTGATGTAAACCAGCACGACTGAATGGCCGCATTGACCCCTTCGAATCCCTATTGAATGTCTAAACAGCGGCTTTCATTGATGTGGTCTGTCCTCTTCTGCGGTTCCGTCTTCTTCCCATAGCGACTTGGGAAGAGAGTGTCATTGTTTGCTAATCATCACTCGAACACATCTGCACGAACCTGGATTACGTTGGTTATCACAAACGTGGGCTCTCTGTTCATTAGAAATCTCATAACATAACATCACATCAACGCTCCCACTTCCATTTCTACAATGAAATCGAAACATGTAAAACCCGTTGAGAGGAATCTACATGCATGCTCGTTAAAATATTTGTGAACCAGCAGTGACGCATGATGCTGAGCGAATTTCGCACGTCATTTAATGTTGGAAACGCTTCCAAACCTAACGTCAAGGTACCCGTCGACTCTGTGTTTTGGCAACCCCATTGGCAGACTAATTGGCAATCGAGTCACAAGTTGGTTTAAATTTAAAAAAATAATTTAATTTCAAAATTCTAAATTTACAAATACCGCAACAATTAACAGTGCCTTTACAACACTGAAGACGACTATTTGTAGCTGTGCGACCGATCAAACAGGGAACGTAACCCACAAACCCGCATTTGGAATGTGAGCCAATCGCGAATGCGGTCTCTATACAGATACCATGCAGCAGACAGTAGTGCGTTTAAACAAGAACCACAAACTATTTTGACAGGCCATCTGCTCGGTACCGTCACGGGCACAATGTTTTGATGCGAATGGGTAGGATCGAGCTACCGCGACCAGAGGGAGTGATTTTTATCTCACCCTCTGATATCTGGAGGGGTGCCCTGCACTTACCAAAGCGTAAGGCTCCAAGCCTTACTGACTACACGAACATGGCGCTGGCTATGCTGCCCAGAAGAGTCATGGTTGTAATGACCAGACTCTTCAATGGCATACTTCGCACGGGTCACTTCCCTAACATCTGGAAGCTGTTCAAGGTGATAGTTCTTCCGACGCCAGGGCAAGACCGTCGTCTCCCGGCTAACTACTGTCTCATCACGTTGCTGCCTGCTATAGCGAAACTGTTCGAGCGGCTCGTGCTAGACCGACTGCGTCTGTCACTTAATCTAAGGGACGAGCAGTTCGACTTCCGCGCGGGCCACTCGACTAGGCTACAACTGATTCGGGTGATCCACCACTTGACGAGTGAGCTCAACTATGGGGCGACACACGTTCGGAGTGTTCCTAGTATAGAGAAGACCTTCGATCATGTGTAGCACGATGGGCTCCTCAGCAAACTGTTGGATACAACCGCGGCAGCGCTGTTAGTTACGCTAGTAGCGTCGTTTCTAGATGAGCGGCAATTTTGTGTAGCCGTCAAAGACGCCACCTCTGGCCCACGCCCGATTCGTGCGGGTGTGCCGCAGGGCAACTTATTGTCGCCGTTATTATACACAGTCTACCAATATAATCCCCACTCTCGAAGATCACCTTCGGGAGGGTGAGCATGACGTCCAGTTCGCGCTGTTCGCAAACGACAGTGCGTTCTTCTCGTCATCTCGCCGAGCAGAGATGGCTGCCTCTCAGATCCAACGCCTGCTCGACGTGCTACCAGAGTGCCTGGATAAGTGGAGGATGGCCGTCAACGTCGGTAAAACGGTCGCCACACTTTTCAGCCGCAAGCGTATCTTGAATGCCATATCGATCGCTCGTTACTGATGCGCGCCCAGGTGAAACATTCGGTCCGCCAAGCGCGCTCCGCCCGAACAATGCTCCGACGGATATTGACATCCAAGCTGCCGACCCATATTAAACTGCGGGTGTACAAAACATACAGCCGCTCACGGCTCCCTTACGCGGCACCGACTTGGCACGCGGTGGTGGTTGAGTCGCAGCGCCACCGTCTCCGAGCACAGCAGAGTCTGGCACTTCGAGTAATCGTGGGGGCGGGCCGCTATATTAAGAACGACGTACTAGAGCACGACTAAAAAGTGGAGCCCCGGGATGAATTTGTGGCCTCGTGCCCATGCGGCAAAATACCCGCCGCGGCATACATTCGACCACTACTGCTGCTGCTGTAGGATCGACCATTGGCTGACAGTTCAACGTAGGTGTTAGTGGTGAGCTACATAATTCAACACATATAACACTAATGTTGATCGGCTGTAAAGGTCAGCTGTAACCCTGGATGCCAATTAGACGAGATAAAACGCGAATTGACTCATATTTTAAAGCAGGTAACTCTTTCAGTTGTTAAACAAAAAATACGGTTAAATTTACACTTTCATATATGCATATTCAAGGAAACTTATTAGGAGTTCTGTTGTGAGGTGAATATACATCTGATTATGAGATCTGTATCACAGTGTTGAGTAACAATAAAATACCAATACTCTACACCTCGCAGGCGTCCAATTGGCATCTGTATGTGCGATTGCCTTTTAGATGAAATGTGGCTTTCAGGAAAATGCGCAAAAGCATACAAACGAGGCTTTGAGCCTATATGTATTTATGTATATCGCTGTCTCATTCGATGTTGTCACTTGTCCTTCTACGCAGCTTGCACGGAGCATGATCGTGAGTATGATTCCTCTCTAACTCATCAGTCGTTGTGGAACACGCAACCGGGACACCTGTTTCTTCCAAAGTTTCGAGCATAACATTTACACAAAGATGTTGCAACGTACGATACCCAGTCAGCAAGTAAGCGCCCTGCCGAGACGTAGCGCGGCGTTTTAAGAATGGATCCGAATATTGCGCCCTCTCGCTCGCTATTTTCTTCACAGGGTACTCTATGGTACCGTGCGAGCGAGACAGCATGTGTGTAGCCATTAATAAATACGTCCTGTTCTTGTCACGCATATTTTACTCGCAACATCTACGTGGAAACCTTCGTCCGTACATATAGTTACTTCACTATCACATCTAGATGACACGCTTTGTTACGCTAATATACCAACGATCACTCTCAATAGCATCGGTAGCCACATTCACTTGTCACACAATAGGTGCATAGGTGTTTAGACATGTAGTGCATTTGATTGAAAACACGCTGCTGCTTCCGTAGACTATTATTAAGGCTTTAAAATAAGATTAGCTTTACGAATAGTGAACTAGTATACAAGAAGATAAACATCTTCTCAAGATATGGTTAAAATATACTGCAACCACTGTTATAATATAAATAGCATTGATAATTGTGGTTTGTTGTATTTGCTGTAATTCCTTATCATATAAATATAATGTATATCGTTGACTGGTACTCGTAAATATAGCATTGTTTGTATACATTTGTAATGTAGACATATTCGATTTTTAAAAATTATTGTTTGAAAATATTAATCTTTTATATATAAAAACGGTAATAATTCGAAACGAAACTCTTCAAATTTTGTACCTCGTAGACAAATTAAAAAGGCACCTTTTTCGTAAAGAATACGATATCATTATATTTATATCTGGACAAGGTTTTTTACCTATGAAATTGCCGATTTGTCGCACACGTTGTTTTGAACTAGAACACGAACAGTTCGAAATGGAGTTGTTGTTCGAAATAAATTCCATTTTCGAATTTCGTTTGAAAAAAAAACTGTTTTTCGCTTGTTTCCTTTTTGTTTTGTTTTTCGTCCGCTATCGTTACGTTATGGAATGTAATTATATTCGTTCCCTTTTCGAATTTCAGCTTGTCAGGAAAGCTGTATCGAACCATCGGCCAGCTCAGACGACAAAAGAAACACAGACCAAGGTTTTTATATCTGGTTAAGGATGACTTCGAAGAAAATGTCTTTTATAAGATTGTTTAATTTTTCGTTTTCTTTTAAATAAATGATATATGCTACAAATTATTGTTAATATAATAAAAAATATCTAACGGTTGTTTATAAATTGGACAACGACATATGGAAAGAACGCGATCGCCTAATTCGTGAACTTGATTCCAAGATAAGTTTGCCGACGACAGGCTAACGCGCTCACATATTTTTACGTATAAATATTTTCTAGCGCGAAGCACTGCGACGACTGCTTACCACAGTAAAGAAAACCAAACCTGTTAATTGCAATAACTCGAAATCAAAAAATATGCAATAAACGAACCTTGTGTTTTTGGTTTGAATCGGCTGTCCTATCGCAGTTATACTCGATCCTGCAATCGAAATGTACAGTTGTACCTACTGACAACAATAAAAGACAAAAGAAAGTTTAAAAACACGAAAATAGCGCCAATTGACGTTGGAACAAAAAAAATTGTAACCTCCGAAGTATACTAGTTGTCATCCACCATAAATAAACATCGTAATCTATTTTTGAAGCTTAAATAACCTTCCGCGGCCCAAAAACATTCATTCGTTTGAGACAATAAGGAGATCTCCGACTCGCGCGTAGCTTAATTTAACAAATGAATCGTGTAAATATTATTAATGAAACGGAAAACTTAGACAGTTTACTCGTTTCAACAAGTTCTTTTTATAAAAAATTTCATAATATTGACGTTTTATCTTATCGTCACATTATTTCCGCAAAACGGTAATTACACAGGTACTACGTACAAAAAACAATTTAAAATTCCCAGTACAAACCAAAATTTCAATGCTATTTGTATATAGATAAATCGGGAAATAGATGGCAAAATCCCTTAGCAATTTCGCTTTCCGCTCTCATAAATTTTGCTTGAAACACAATTGGACAGACATATAACGACCCCTCTCACTCGACATAAAATACATAAAAGCAAAAACACAAAAATAGGTACCCTCAGCGGACATTTTCTTATTGAACACTATTACAGATTATTACGTGTATGCTAGGCTCTTAACGTAATATCAAAAATAAAACTAACTAAATCAAAATACAAATCGTGCATTTTTTATACAATAATTGGAATGATCATTTGTCGAAAATCCCGACACAGCAACATGCGTGGTTACTTTTTTGTAAAATAATATATCCTTGCGGGACGCGTAAGGTGTCAAAAACCAAATTGATTTTGAAATGACACAATATTGTAACAACATCTACAAATTGCAGTTTTGAGTGATAAGAAAGCAGCTATAACCTAACAATTCACACAACCGTCGGGTAAGAGAAAAGGAAACAATTTTAAAGCATTCACAACCTGAAGTTTACCCTTTTACCTTACCTTTGGATTTACCTCACCTTACCGTAAATTTACCTTACCCATTTAAATTTACCAAAAACATGTCGTTTTGAACAATACCAACATTGTTGGTATCGGGATTTTAAATTAAGTTTCGAATTATTTTTTTAAACATTATTCCCTATATTATTCTCTAAGTTAAACATGTTACTGTAAAATCCCAAATGTAAATCTTAGATATTACTTGTAATCGTATTCTTCAGCGTAAAGATAAATTTAGTTTTACAAATGACGATCTATAAATGATTTCAGTTTTGGCAACTAAACAATAGCACAGCTGGCAACACTCCAGTGCACATATCTATTGATTAACGATGATTTAGCTAATTTCCAACATACCAACCGGTGTCTCAAGCTAAACTTGACACAACGCGAATAAATATCACTAAAAGGCAATACTTACTCATTTCCATAGAACAATTGGAACTTTTATATTATCGTATAGTAAATGTCAGTTTTTACTTGAAAATCTTACGATTTACCGCAGTTCGAGCTTTTACAGTAACATACGAGTAATACATAATATGTATTATATACATTTTCCACGTATCATAAATCATCTCTCAAAACGAGGCAAAACATTATATTAATAACAGCAGTTCAGCCATAATGCAGTACAGTAATAATTGTAACTCTCATATTAATAGTTGAATTTTGAATCATTTCATATCGAAAAAACGACATCATACACCACCTAGCGCTCTTGTGGCCAATTGGATATCTGATTACGTGGAAACATTAGTATCGTTTAGTTTAGCGCTTTTGCCTCGATTTAAAATAATTTTTCATTACACTAACAAAAATATTCTCAACATGTGATTTTTTGTGTAATGCAAGCACTATACTGTGTCTATCTGCGCTGTGTAGGGTGGATCCATGCCGAACACCTCGTCAAGCGTCCCGCATCTGCTGACGTCATCGATGCAGTCCATCCGATCGCGCCGCTCCTCAGCCGGCCCCAGCGGCGCTCAGGGCTCCCAGGGCATCCTGCAGCAAATCAGCTCTGGCGTGGTAAGACATCTCCCAAGCACACCCACTCGCGCAGCCAAGAGCAGCAGCAGCCACAGCCAGTGGAGCTCCATCCAAGGCGCCACCGCAGCCGGCTACAACGCCATAAAGCAGACCGCTTCCACAGCAGTCCGTAAATGCCCATCGCTCAATATATCTCTCGCAAACTAATCTCATCGGATTTTACCATCACCTGTATTCGACGACCTTTACCCTCCCATCACGTTTTCGCGAAGTCCAAGAGAACTCTCGAATCCTATAAAATAAAAGTCGAGGCCGTTACTCAGACGTGTGTTGATTAAACATTTCTATAAATTCCGTTAAAAACTGAAAGAGAACATCGCAAGTGTAAAACCCTACTTCGTCAACTCATCCGACGAAGACTGGGTCTGATGCTTTTTTAACTGTCGCGGTCTCGATCCGATATCAATGTTTAGAAGTGTGTCTGCGTGTGTGTACCATATCTGTGTGTGTATTGTACCATTTCATTGCATTAGTTGGCTTACATACATGTTATTTTTTGTTAACTGAACCTTTGTTCTTTCTTGACATTATTCTACTATGAAGACTGACACGCTTACAC
The DNA here is from genome assembly GCA_018244795.1 of Parelbella ahira ahira. Taxonomy (NCBI): domain Eukaryota; kingdom Metazoa; phylum Arthropoda; class Insecta; order Lepidoptera; family Hesperiidae; genus Parelbella; species Parelbella ahira. Next base: position 15,169 of record DWME01001834.1, read on the forward strand.
AACAATCTTCTCACGTACACTCAAGGCAAATAGCTACTGTATCACCGTTGGTTGGACACAAAGTTGGATATGGATCACTGTATGCTCTAATTGGTAAAATGTGGACATATCACTCTATCATTTAACATCTTTAAAATGTGAGTAAAATGTCCAAGTGGTTTACATATTACGAAAATTTAAAAATTACAAAATTAATCAGTAACGCCATATTACCGTAATGGAATTGTGTACAGCGAACTGTTCTATACGTTGCTGTGATATGATACAGATACATTTCTTATAGAGTCTATATTAGAATACTCCTTCTGTTGGTTATAACCGCAGAGTTAACTTTTGAGCGTTTACTACTGTTAAATGATCGTATGGCGTGTAATAATGTGCCAAAACATTTGAAACCTACTAATAATACTTTCTAGGAATGTTAAATTGTTGGATGTGCTTCAAAGGAGGTCAGATGGGGTGACGATACGTGAAAATTTATAGTTTTTAAAATTGTAATACTTATCAACATTATATCGTATGAATAGATGTGACCACGAAGCGAAAAGAACAACATATTGTGTAGCATCACTCACGCTGCTCCCAGTCACTATGAGTTGATCAGGTCTGTGGAATTACCGACACAAACAATATTCCAATTCTTATAAAAAATATTTCACTTATAAAAATAAATATATATGTGTAGACACGGACTAAGAATTAATTTTTTCCGCTCGTTTTACTTCCTTTCACTGTCATATGTATTTAATAATATACGAAATAAGATCATAAATTATATACATTTTTCTTCAAAGTGTCTGTCTCAATTTGTCCACTTTTATTTATTATTTATTTATTTATTTAATTTTGTACACTAAATACTTATTACTATTTACTTATTACTTATTATTAATACTACTTACTTATTTTTATATTATATTCGACTCACAATAAATTTCTGGCGGAAACAAACTATTCGTCAGCTCACGAGCAAATACAAATTTAACGATACATTCAGTTTAGATTTGGAAACATAATTTTGCATATTTTTAAAAGTTTTTCGTTAATATAACATAAATATAATATGTTAACCAATATTAATTACATTATGATAAAGCAGCGTCAAATTCAGCATTTGAGAGTACAAAGTTTTCTGTAATATTTCTCGTTATATACATAATTAATTTGACATTTAAGATCTGGGGATGACTAAACTTATTTGACTGGCGCGGGGCTACGTACTCCCCGCTCCTAATAACAGTACAGTAATGTCCTGTCTCGTCTTTGTGTAAGTTTTGTCATTTGAATGTTAGTTATAGAAAAGTTAGTAATCAAGTGCTATTCACACAGATATACCTAAAAGTGTACATTACGTTAACGCCGTAAAACTGTAGCTGAAATATTTTAGAGGCCCAAAATATTTTCATCAGCAATACACACTTCACAGACATCGAGATTCGTGCTGATCTTGATCAGTTCCATAGCGGGCCCCGATGTGTTTGCATATATCAATGTCCCTATAAATTCAATTAAAAAAAACATTCTTTCACTGCACAATTCCATCCAAAATAAGTCACGTTAAGTACATTGACCTTTTAGATGGTTACATTCTGTAATATTCTGAGAGCTTTTACTCTCAGGCATCACGCGTATAACATAAATTTTAGTCCTGAGCACTATCAACCAATTAACTGAGAATATTCTAGCACCTTGATTACGGGACACATTGTCGAGATTCAATGCCGGATGAATGTTAACCACGCCGTCAATACGCTAGTAAAGTATCTTCTTACAGTTTAATTATATATTTTTCCAGCTTTATTCGCTAAAAAACGTATTCTTAACATATGTCATGGTAATTTATTAAAACTCGAGTCAACACAGTCAAATAATTTCAATCAGACTACATAAAAAAAACATTACAGAAAATTACGTACCCAATATCTTCAAAAGCGTTATTTGATGGGAAATGAAAGCCTGTCAGATACATATATTGTCAGATCGATGTTACTTCATATTATTATCAATATATTATCAATATATTATCAATATATTATCAATATATTAACAATATATTATCAATATATTATCAATATATTAACAATATATTATCAATAAATTACCCAATATATTATGAATATAATATTATCAATATGTTATCAACATATTAACAATATATTATCAATATATTATCAATATACTATCAATATATTATCAATAAGTTATCAATATATTATCAATAAATTATCAATATATTATCTAAGCATTTTTTAATCATGTCAATATTCTCTATTACTTTCATGTTGTAGTAAAATTGTATTTAAAGCTCATTGTTTAAAAAAGTGGATCAGAATAACAAACACAATAATTCGCTCTGAAAGACATTCTACCACAGGTTTATAACAAAAAGCTTTACAAAGAACTGAGCTTTTTCAAAGATTTTTATTGTCGGGAAACCTGCAGTTTGATAATAATATTTATTTTACTGTTCCGTTTGGTTTTAATCATCTTTCTTACTGGCATCTCAACTTTTATTCATCACTCCATCTCTATCCGTATTGAGGCGGAGAAAGAATACCATCCTCAATCCCTGTCTGGCGACCAGGGTGTCGTAAAAGGCGACTAAACTCGACAAACGGTGGAGTAGTAAAAAAGAACCCACCTTTTTTTTTTTACAAATTTTGATTTTGTTTTATTTAAGTATATTACGTACAAAGTTTTATCTCTGGCAGTAGAACAAGAATAAACAACAAAAAGTTAACGAAGAGAGAATTCAAAAATACACACTTTTTTTTCAGTTGGTTTTGACGGAAAAAACGGTTTCATTATTTTGATTTTATTATTTGGTTACAGATCGATTAGGAAAACCATATATATTTATCCAACAGTTACGTATTTGTGTTCTTGATTATTTTTATTAGTTAAGTATAGGTAAGTTAGTATAAGGCCAAGTTAACGCGCACAATTAGGTAAATAACCCATACACGTCTTTTTTTGTTATGTTTTTGGTTCATCATTCCTTCAATAGGTAAGTATAGGTAAGTTAGTTTAAGGCCAAGTTAATGCGCACAATTTAGTAATAACTCATACACATTTATAAAATAGGTCAAACAATCACCAACATATTAATTTCCTGCTCTTGTTTACTTTTTTCTCAGATAAAGGATAAATGTGAGTTTGAACTATTAACCAACTTCTTCTTAGCGGCAGTCAAAATCACCATAAATAGAAAATCTGGACCTAATATATCAATTAACACTAGTAAATTTGCTACCAATTACATATGTACATACATTTCGATCATCATTCTTTCGATAGTTAAATATAGGTAAGTTAGTATAAGGCCAAGTCAACGCGCACAATTAGGTAAATGACTCATACACGTCTTTTTGTTGTTACGTTTTTGGTTCATCATTCCTTCAATAGTTAAGTATAGGTAAGATAGTTTAAGGCCAAGTCAATGCGCACAAATACGTAAGTGACTCATACACATTCATAAAATAGGTCATACAGTCACCATCATATTAATTTACTGCTCTTGTTCACTTTTTTCTCAGGTAAAGGTTATCCTCACATTTATATGTAAGTTTGAATTATTAACCAATTTCTTTTTAGCGGCAGTCAAATTCACCACAAATAGAAAATCTGGAGCTAATACTTATATCAATTAACACTAGTAAATTTGCTCACAATTACATACGTACATACATTTCGTCAATCATTCTTCGATAGTTAAATATAGGTAAGTTAGTATAAGGCCAAGTTAACGCGCACAATTAGGTAAATCACTCATACACGTCTTTTTGTTGTTACGTTTTTGGTTCATCATTCCTTCAATAGTTTATTATAGGTAAGTTAGGATAAGGCCCAGTTAACGCGCACAATTAGGTAAATGACCCATGTCTCTTTGTTGTTACGTTTTTGATTCATCATTCCTTCAATAGTTAAGTATAGGTAAGTTAGTTTAAGGCCAAGTTAACGCGCACAATTAGGTAAATGACTCGTACACGTCTTTTTGTTGTTACGTTTTTGGTTCATCATTCCTTCAATAATTTATTATAGGTAAGTTAGTCTAAGGCCAAGTTAACGCGCACAATTAGGTAAATGACTCATGTCTTTTTGTTGTTACGTTTTTGATTCATCATTCCTTCAATAGTTTATGATAGGTAAGTTAGTTTAAGGCCAAGTAAATGCGCACAATTTGGTAATAACTCATAAACATTCATAAAGTAGGTCATACAATTACCAAAGTATTCGGTTATTGCTCTTGTTTACTTTTTCTTCAGATAATGGATAAATGTGACTTGGAACTGTTAAACAACTTCTTCTTAGCGGCAGTCAAATTCACCACAAATAGAAAATCTGGAACTAATATATCAACTAACACTAGCAAATTTGCCCACAATTACAATCGTACATATATTTCGTTCATCATTCTTCGATAGTTAAATATAGGTAAGTTAATTTAATGCCAAGTTAATGCGCACAATTAGGTAAGTGACTCATTCACATTTATAAAATAGGTCATACAATTACCTACATATTCTTCCATACACTATTTAGTTCATTTTTCGTTTTGATTTAATCTGTATCAAGACTCTTTGACTGTGTCCACCGTAGTGGCAGTCAAATAAACAATAAATATAAAATCTAAAACAAATTCAAGATTTCAAGTTTCTTTAGAATATTTCGTTATTAATTGTCAACGTCACTTTTTATCCACTTTGAATCGAGAATGACTACGACCTTTATCTTTGTTTATAGGGATACACGATTTTCGTTTATTTAAATTTTGTTTTTTTTTTTAAATTTATATTTAAACAGCTAAGTTAAATTACGTTTTATGCCAGTTCAATGAAATTAGTCGGTCATTAATACCTTTACTCATTTTAATATTTTAGTTTTAAGATTTGTTTAAATATTTAAAAGCATAGTACTTACGTTTAATATAGGTTTTGCGCTACATTATAATTGACAGTATAGGTAATCTAGTTAGTTTTATCGTAAGATAATGCGTACAATTAGGTTAGACTCATATATTCATCCATCACACTTCATACATCATGCTTCATACACCATTATTCATACCTCATACTTCACACATCATAATTTCGCACGTTCACCAACATGTTCATTCGTATCGAGCATTCGTTGTCTTGTTGTTTTTTAAAGCTTTATATTGAATAAACCCGCATTGAAACCTGTTCAATAACCTTAGTCATAATGACAGTGAAACGACATAAAATATAAATGGAAAAATTAGCAAAAGATATTTCCGAAACAACTAAGCCTTATTTGAGTTCCTTGAGCAAATATGTCCCAAACAAATTCATCGAGTCCGGCAAAAATAAAAGGATCGTCGTAAATAGATGGTAATTCTTTTGACTATGAGCCGTGCTCAGTGAGATTATTGGAATCAAACTTCGTGAACGCATACAGTATTTATAAAGCACCATGTATTCTGTTTCGTCTGACCTTCATTGAATCTACACAGTATATCGCGGTCTCTTTTAAAGGGCGGTAGTTTTAATGACACGTTAATATACATATATATATATATACATATATATATACATATATATATATATATATATATATATATATATATATATATATATATACTTACATATATTAATTACCGATATAATATTTGGAACAAAAAAACATGGATACTTTCATTTAAAACTCCGTTATATTGTCTTAGACAATACACGGAGGTGGGTTCGTATTGTATAAATTGCGACTGTAAATTAAATCTTTTTGAAAATTTAAATATACAAAGCTACTTTAAATTAAAAATAACAGCTATGGCTTATGGAAGTGTTAGTGGGGAGCACTGGCACCACTGATATTATATATATACATATATAGTAGCAAATCTTTTTCACTGTTGTATAATTCACAAGTTTTCCGTTATGATTACGAAACATGTTAATTAAATGGTTAGACTCTTTAATTTCGTTCTTTGATGTCGCGGTTTTTACATGTAAACAATTGTCAGTTCATGACTCTCCGTTTAAGCTACCACTGTGGCCCAATAGTTGAGATCAAAACCTTCCTCATCCTCTTTCCCTAAATTTCGATTTCCCCGTTTTTTTCAAAAATAGCGTTACACTTATTATCGTATACAATCTTGCGACGTCAAAGAAAGGATTACAGGTATTTTCCTTTTTTAATGTGTAACTATATAAATCGTCTCTGATGTTTTCACAATTTAATATGAGCTTCTATTTTACATCTAATAAATATAATCTATCGAATTTATTTTCTAAAACGCACGGAACTTGTAAAATAACAGCAATGTTTCGGCATTTTTTAACTTCTTGTATTTTGAACAATCTAATCCTACGCTATAACAAATGTAGTAATATTTAATAAAGTTAGGCAGCCAATAAGAATGTGGTGACAGTGAGAGATAGAGGTGAGCTGATAGCTCGAAGTATGGTAAGGCTACACACATATGTGGAATTAATGGAAGCTAAAGTTAGGTTTATTATGGATCTTGTTAATGTTGACGTATCCAAAAGTAACTTTTGCCTTCACTTTACAAATATATTCTACTACGATATTTTATTTGTACTCAAACCTACACAAATACACACACACATATACATATATGTGGGTGTGTGTGTAGTCATTATATATATACAGACATAAGAGTGATTGTTAGGTAGATGAACAACATGGTCTTGTCTTAAAGAAAGGATTTCTTAAATGTGATTTAGGTATAGTATGAGAGAAGAAGGGCTGTTTTCTATGAAATAAACCGTCTAACCTAGGTTCTGGTAAGGCACAGAATTACATACAGTTGACAACCGAAAACAATCAACACTACCCGGTTGTGTATATGCTTTGTATTAAACTATTGACTGTGTAAAAAGATTTTTATTAAATGTTGACCAGATGTTAATTTTATGAGGAGAGAGTTTATTCGGTAAACATAGTTTATCCACCGTTAACAGTGTCGTTGGGACATCTATTAATTTTCTGCAGGGTTGTGTGGTAATTGCTCACATACATCACATTGCATCATATACATATATGCCAAAGTATTAAGTACTTCGAGCTAATTGAATCTAGAGCTAAAACAATTAAATGGAATGCGTTCGATAACATTTATAAAAGTATTAACACACATCTTGTGATGTTAGGCAGTGACTTAACCTCGACAAGAATGCTATCTTTCGGCAAATATAACTTCCGACAATACTTACAGAAATCTTTCATAATCCATTTTGCTTACTGTGTGATGTGAATTTTTGCCACGGTTTTTGAGCTTAGAATCATTATATAACATTGTATAATATCATCATATATATTATAATTTCTTATGCAACGAGTGAGGATGATACGTCTGTCATTCCTTTAAGCACCTTTCCTGCACTAGTCGTTTAACCCGTAGCATTCATTATCAGTTTATAGCAGCATATGTAACTCCCATATTGTTGGTTATGTAGAGGATCGGTTACATCACTTAACAATGTAAATAGATTAATGATTACTCCGCGGCGTTTCACTTAATTGTTCGATGCAACTTTCCCCATTGGCATAGTGATGTCAATCAATCCCTTAATTTCATTGTGTCACAGAATAAAATTTATCAACAGGTGAAATACTTTTATCCGTAGTATCATTTTTACCTATAGAACAATATTATTATTGATATTATATATATCTTCGTTAAAATGTTTGAAATATCTAAATGTTGGTGTTTAATAACTATGTGTGTATATGATAATCAATTCTATCTTAGCGTGTCGATGACAAACACATTTTATAGTAAGCCCCTAAATGGTTTTAGCCCAGAATTTTGCCACGCTGACTGCCTCATCACTGGCAGTCATTAGGTCTTCCTGGGTGCA
>DWME01001835.1:0-23009 GCA_018244795.1 Parelbella ahira ahira
CCGGTGTATGGCAATAAGCTCACCACCTATTCCATGGGACTTAAACGTAACTGGTGAAACGTGGGGGTGTACTACACACTTATGCCTACCACTTCGGGGATTACAGACTTGATGTTAAGAGTCTATTAACAGAGGGCAATTAAGTTAGTGATATTATCAAAGAAACAGATAATCCAGAACAAGCAGTAGCGACTCGGGATTAAGGCAAGTAGCCAGCGATTTTTAGCTGGAACGAAATAGCCTCGAATTGCTAGAGCACTTTTAATACATTTTATGAGATGCTGCTTTGGAAGGAATTTTGTTGTTATAAACTCATACTATAGTTGAAAGCACGACCTTTTATCGAAAACGTTAACATTCTGGATTTCTTAATATTTAGCTAAGTTCTATACAAATATCATTCACATGCCAATCGTGTTATTACTGTTGCTGAATATTTTCTTATAATGTTTCTGGTGGCATTGGTGGCCATTCTGAATGATATTGTGTCATTTGATTATGTTATGCTTGATTATACTTGGATATATACATATATCAAATAGGAGAAAAACCTGTAGATGACTAAGTATTGCCCTGTGTTCAGCTAGAAAGAATAATTTAATTTATATGTTACTATTAATTAAATGAAAATTCTGAACACTATCTTAACGCAGAGCAAATAAATTCATTTATTACTATTTCCTTTTACCCATTTTCAATTAATGGATAGAGCATGTGAATAGAGGACTTATTAAAAGTGAAGCATTTTTTGTAATTACTTTTCAACCAAGTTCTTACAATTAATAACGAAACAATTAATTATGTAGTTATGTAAAAAAGGACCTACAATTTAAACCTTGGTAAGTTAATTTAACTGGCTCTTTCAGCGTGAAAACTGAGACGGTGGTAATAGCGTCATAAAACTTAAATTTTCTAAGTTAAGAGAAAAGTCCTCTTTATCGCTCCTTCCTCCATTATGATCCTTTCAATAGAAGGAAAGATTAGTAGTCTCACTATAAAAATAAATCCAATTTCGAAAGTGAAAAATTTTTTTGTAGATGGACCTTTGTTCGTTAGATAAGTTACGTCGAACGGAATATTTTAATGAACGTATGAATTTATCAATTCTTTTTTGGAAAACCGCTTTTAATAGGGTTTTCATGTCGTTTTACTCGAATCCTTTTCAACGTCAAGTTAAGGCCTTGCTTACCTCACACTTAACTGTTATGTAAGGAGGCCACAGTTACTGTACGGTTGACGGATCGAAAGCGATGGTGCCTCTATATTGTATTTATAATAATATTTTTTCTGAACAAGAAAACCAATATTTAATCGTTTATTAGAATGTATAATAAAATAACAATTGAAACAGTTTTTTTTTACCTGAAGTTTTACCTTTAGTAAGACACTTAAGATCCAGCGTGTGTATAAAAACATAATATAGGTACCTATAGGTACTCACTTGATATATTTATCCTCTAAAAAGTAAAGTTAGGCGCGATTAGTTCAAACAAAGTTTCTATACATTCATTCCACGGCGCGGTCCCATTAAATTATTTAGCGGATGCGCTAAAAGAAAATCAATTTACTTGAATGTATTTTGCGAAATAAATTGATCGAACACGTTAAATCATAATGGACTCTAAATATGAAAGCGTAAAGCGCATTTTTTATCGCTGTTGTGGGAGCAAAGGCTAAAATAGAAAATGATTTAATTCAGTCCTTTTCAGGCTGTAGGTGGCTGTGCATTTTAATAATGTTTTGTTTGAAAATGCTACGTTGAAGATAATGGAATTCTCAGTACCGATGTTGCACTAAAAGCACATTCTTGAGATAATTTTGTTAGCTTCTATTAGACCAAGCCTTTATCTTTGTATAACAGGCGTTTAAATTGTCGAGATCGCGACAAAAATTGCGTTCTACTGGAGGGTACTCATTTGCATCGAATGTTAAAAATTACGTATTTTTGTCAATATTTTGCCACGCCGTAAGCAGAGAGCACTGCGTCCCAAATATGTATGTATTTCCATTCTTACAGAACTGAAGTGCTTCCTTTATATTCACCACTGTCATTATACATGTGACGGTTTCTGAGACTGAACTTCTCCATCATTTTATATATGACTTATTTGGTTAGTTAATTCTTTATTTTTTCAATTACTTCCAAAGCAGTATTAATGACTTTATTGACAGTAGATTTGTAAAACATGATCTAATGTTGTTTTGCTGGAATTTCTAAGATATCAAAAGCTGGTTTACTATTATTATATTAATACTGATATTTCAAATTGCCTTTAAAGATAAGTAAGAAATTAACCGTTACAAAAATAGCAAATTGAACAAATCATAAGTATTCTACTGTTATTTGTTTTTGAGAAAAAAATAAAGCCAAAGAAAAAAGAATCCACATTCCGCAATCTCGCCGTAGACAATATTCAGATAAGGAGAGGTTTAAAAGAAAAAACTGTTAGGGAATCAGCGAAATCCTAACGATAAACAGAAAGGAAACGTCTTAAGAGATATTTATCGGTAAAATATGCCCCCCCTAAAAGCACTACGAAGGGGGTGGGGAGCTCATAAAATGTCGGAAAGAATGCGTTTTGTTTCCCGCCTACAAGCCAACCTTGTAACCGTCTTAACATAATGATACCTTTACCAATTCTTCGCGATTTTATAATGTCTATTGACGTAATGATCCCGAATACTACCGAGATTCGTATTAATAGACAGTAGGCTCATTAGGATCTAATAAAATAAAATCCATGCTCTCTGCCTATACCGTAAAGGATCTGGCATTGCAATGTAATAGTAACAATAAAAAACCCCAGTCATTACTAATATAGATTATAATTAAGAATTGAATGTTATTTCAGATAGTAAATATCGTTATACATTTCAGGTAGTAAATATCGTTATACATACATCGAGATTACATAATACAGAATTATAACAGAATTCAATAACATAACTAAAACACGGTCTAATCAAAAGCGGGTTGATTTACATTGTTATTATACCCAATAACCTTCTCATATGTTGGAGTTAATAGGAAATTAATTAAAGTTCGTAATACACCATAATTAAATGGAAAATTCAACATCAACATGTTTGTTTAATTCTACAGATTAATCACATTTGTTAATCAATGGTGTTCTGATAAATTTAGGTGTTAATATTATAATACTTTTAGGAAAAATGCATATATGGTGTTTACCCAAGGTGTCTATACCAAAACGTATGAATAAGAGGCGAGGTTGCTTTCGTTGAAGATGTGGTTCATTAGCAACTTCTATTGTTTCACTGTTGGATAAGGTTTAATTTGGTATTTACTGATAAAAATGAGTATGACTGTATTGTTCGTATTATGATGGCTGTACAGACGTATGATTTTGATTGTTAATTGTTGTTTTCAGGTTTAGTCGTTTCCTAGCTCTCAGGTCTTTCGTTTTGTTTGGTGGCATTTTTATTAGACATATTATGTTTTATTTTATAAGGTATACGTTTTACGCCATACTTTAGAATTTTCGATACAAACAATCGGATCAGTTTCCTTGTTTTCGTTCGGTGTCAGTTTCGTTTCCGTCAATATGTCGTTGACCTTTTCCTCTGTTTATACAGCAAAGTGGTGAAGGCGTGTGCTCCAGTCGTAACAAGATAATCAATTAGCGACTCCAATTACAATATCCTTTTAATGTTTTCTCTCATAGTTTACTTAACATAATGCTCTAAATGATTGTAAATAAAATGTACTCACTCATCGAATATATATATTTTTCTTCCTTTGTTTTGTCTTGTGTGTTATCTTATTACAATTATGCACAAAACAAGAAAATTAACTAACATAATTTATAGACTTACATATAAAAAAATGGTGTACCAAATAAGAGAAGATATTTCCGGGTTGTTGTCAGTGAAACAAGATAAAACAGAAAGACCCCAAGAACCTATAAATGGAGCCAACGTACAATCATAGCGTACATTCCACTCACCTGGATGGAAGGACGCTACGCCCCTCCAATTAAGGGGATTTATGACCGTGCCCAACTTGAACATGGATATAAAGGACACAGAAGTATTTCAGTGTATAAAAAAAAACTAAAACAACGATAACAAGAAGCTGTTTAAGACCTCATTTTTGGTGATTAATAATATACCTTCGTGAGTATTGAAAAGAATTGCAGGAATACTAAAAGTTTGTTTATAAATTAGCTTTTTCTTTGAATGACTTTTAGTGAGTTATTTATATGAAATTAATAAAACTAATAAAGAGATAAAAAAAATAATTAAATCTGACTTATTACGTCACTACTTACTAACTACAATGTAATTAACATTAATAAATTTATATGTCGTACAAGACTCACCCACAATTCCATAGGACGTAAAACGTAACTCACGAAACGTGGAAATGGGAAAGTGAACTACACTCGCCTACCTACCCCTTTGTAGATTACAGGCGTGATATGATGTCGTACAGACTTATAGTATGATAAAAAGAGCGTACTTTGTTTTATGTCTCTTCTGGACACTGATCATCTTTGAAGAAAGCCAACAGAAGGTACAAATTAAGGGTAATGCAGTATACAACTTTATTTATTTGCCTTAATTTAGGGCTAGGACACCTAATATTCCACATAACGGTCACTTTGACTTTACAAGATACAAGTACCTCTCCACTTTATAACTGCGTAAAGCACTTATTAAGATCTAGCTTATGTTTTTGGTGACACGTAAAAAATCGCAGACGATTTAGAAGCTGTTTCGTTTTATACTTTGCAATACAATAAAAGATATGATCTAGACCATCATTTTTGGATTCTTTTACCGTTTTTAGTTAATATTGCTATGCAGAAGCTTAATGACACAGGTATTATAATCATATAATAAGTATGAAAATTACCTGAATTTTTGTCAAATGATAATTTTTGCTAATTATTATTGCAGATAGGAAGATAATTGAATTGTTTTCCTTCTAAATAAAACATGATACAGGTTTGGTGCGAACCGTTATTTTACATTACAATGAATAATATAAATACATCCATTAATTTCTTAATTTAGTTTTATTGATAATTGAAAAAGTTGTAATTTTTTTAACTTCATTTATCAAACTATATATATTTTTATCAATGATCAAAAGTATAATCAAATAAATTTAAGAATTAAGTTTATTAATTAAAACAGTTTTTGTTATACAAATAACACCAAACCACTTGTAACAATTTATTAGATACTATTCCGTCCTCTGTGTTATATCAGCAAAGATTACATTATTTCGTCGCATGACATCGTAAAACCACAAATCAAATGGTACAATTATGAAAATGAAGTCGTTAATTCTATTCAAATTTCAAATTAGTCGTACGCAGACCACTGAGTGCCAATTTACTGACGCGTCATTTAATAGTAGTTTTCAATTTGATTACTTCAGTTGTTTTGTTAATGGAATGTTTGATATTAGGTCGCTATGTTTTGTTTCTAATTTTGTAAAAATCTTTACAGACTTTTTAAGTGCTTCTTGGGAGCGTCGAAGGCAAAGTATTTGCAATTACGGTCCCCATATCATGTAAAATTAAATGTTATAGTCAAATGGGATGGTCTTTAAAATATACTAAACATTTTTAAAATAATTGCTAGAAATGTGTAACGACAGCAAAGTATTTAAATTAGCGGTCCTCATGTCACATAAATGTTAATGTTATAGTTCTGTCTCACGTTAGCGTGTTTATGTTTTAGCTTTTTGAATGTTTCAATGGCATTCACGGAAAATTCCATTCCAGAACTGTGGGTATAGTGATCATCTTCTTTTAAGACTAGAAGTAGGCCTCAGGAGTGTTCATTAAACGTGTTGTTTTAAGTTTTAAATTTCAAAGTTCAATCATAAAATCATCGGAAGTATATTTCTAATATCGGAAATATGTATATTTCTAACTAATTGATGATATAAAAGTAATTGAGGATACAAAATATTTTTAAACTATGTATTACAGAATTATAGCGCATATTAAGCGCATATTATAGAGAATATTATAGGGAATATTATAGCGAATATTATAGCGAATATTATAGCGAATATTATAGCGAATATTATATCGAATATTATAGCGAATATTATAGCAACTCTTACAGCAACTATTATAACAACTATTATAGCAACTATTATAGAAATTATTATAGTAACTATTATAGCAACGTTTAAAATCATCAAACCGGCAAATTATTCTATTGCGATGTGAATCGATTGTTAAATGAAAACATCGATTACTGATTAATTAGCGCTAGAGTCAACCTCGTGAATCAACCCCTGTGACACTTTGGCCAATAATACATCGCCAACTATAATTTATTAGTGTGCAAGGAATCGAAACTTGATTTATTCAGCACTCTAATGCAGTGCACGATCATTTTCCTATTACCAGATACAATACTGCTATTTCCTATACCAATATTAGCGACATTCATTCCATACTTCGCTAGGTAAAAATATTATCTGTAATATCATCGAATATCAGAAATTAATGTTGATGATTACTTAGATACCTTTATGTAATCACATCATAAACCTTACGACAGTATTTATATACATATATTATTACTAGATATAATAGGGCTTTTAATAAAACCCGTTGAGGAAGTCTGATATCGTATGTATCTCACTCTCTTCGTAGAGCGCGTGCTTCTACATTTTAGAGATCAATAAATATAGTGTTATTTAAATGTCTTATTATTATATAAGAACTCATGATAAAATGCATCAGTAGCAACGAAACATCCAGACGCAATAAACAGTTTAAACTTCCAAGTATACGAAACCCGAAACTAAATTGAATCAAGTTACGTTGCAAAAATACAAGCGAGCGGTGCAGAGCTGCCCACATTGCACTTAATGTCATCCGAGGAGCCCTCTCTGAGACTCGCAAACAAAACTGAAATATCACTGTCTCGCTGAAATAAGAAAGCGAATAATTCTGTATACACGAATCAGAGCTATTTCACATGCCTTCCGTTTTTTCGGCGACTTTGCGATTATAAATAAATCGTCGCGTTAAGAAATTCGTATGAAATTATTTTTATAATTAAATTAAATATATTTTACATGATTGTTTTTTGGTTAGCTATGAGGGGCGTGAATGTTCGTTTTTTGCTTAAATGTAAATTAGATATGAACACAGCTAGTAACTGGTATAAATAAATCTCAATACAATACTCTAAATGCCCGCATTTATATACACAAATTAGAGTATATAAGTAAGGATATTTATTGTAATATTTTGTGTTTTATTTAAAACCAATATCTATCATCGTTATCGTTGTCTGTCGAAATTACTCTGCCAATAGATATAAGGCTCTCCTTTTTCTACAGACCAACATACCTACGTTCCTCAATTAGGACTTGAATAGGACGCTTCATACGCTATTTTTGAAAAAAAAAAAACGTAATAATAATTAATACCTAATATAGCTGACCTTACTGATCACATTTTAGTATTCCTGTATACTTAATTAAATAATTATCAGCCAGTCGTAGAATAGCCACAAAACTATATCAGTCGTAGAAACGCTTAGGAACTTCGTTCGAAAGATTCACCTTTATATGTATGAACGTAAATGCTATTGTACGAGTATACGGCAGCGTCGAGCCGGTTCATTCCAATATTACTAGAACAAAAGCATTGCATGTAAGTCGTACATTTAACATTTGTGAAGTATGTTTTGTTTATTTTCAAAGAGATCTTGTATAATAATTTTCTGAGTGTTTGCGGGTATCTAAATATTTTTTTCTCATCTTCTTCTGATGATGAAGATGCTTTTGTCGCTGATGCGAATCGTTATAATTATTGGTTGGGAGTCTCTTCTCAGGGTAAGTTTAGCACGAGCAGGCTTAAAGTTAAGTGTGAAAGACTAGGCTTTAAACCTAACTGTGTAATAGCAGGCGTCGAATGCGTTAGAGAACATAATGCTGAACTTTAAAATGTGCGGGATTTACGACACTACTTCACTGGTACAACGAGTGATGTTTAATTTTTGTAATGCACGTTTTAATTTTGAAAAGACAAAAGAATTGTGCGCAAAGATTTAAACTTAGAAAGTTCGGAGTGCCGCAATCTTTCGATTAGAGAATTTCTGTTTATTACCTGGGTAATCTTCTAGGATATTAGGGAATTAGATGAAACAATGAATAAATAATTGGGAAATGGTTACATATATTTAGTTCAGGGCATCTTGGCCTATAGAGTTTTGAAAGCATGGCTGCCTGCGTTAGTTAAAAATTGTATGGCGTGTAGATGGTTCTAAATGTTTCAAATAAACGAATTTTTATTATTTTATTATTTATCAATAATACAACGCTTCGGTGAGTTGGTCACGCAATGCCATTTAAAGTTAACACTGAACAATTCTAAAACGGTTAACATTTTGAATTAGCGTACAACATTGGAATAAAAAATTGACGACACTAAAGTTCGTTAATGATACTCCAGAGCGCCGTAACCGTTAAACATGATTTATGTAACTGATGTCACATTTGTTTCGCGTGTTGCGTGTGAAACTTTTCAGAGTAGTACCTACGTAATATTTTTAATACAATATGTGTGCGAAAAGGTCTGTTTTTGTAGCAAACTTATAAGTTGATTAGAAAACCGAAGAATTTATTGAATTCAAACAACTCAACAATCCGAACCTTACATAGCAATGCACGTATCAGCACAGAGGCAGTTTTGACACAAAACTATTACTCTATCCGTTGGAACGTCAAGACCCGCCGCTGTGAGTTATTCATTACGTCTGCTTCCTGCTCCTGTCCTACGGTTACGAATAATCTCAGCGGCTTCAATTCGCTGATTTATATTTCCGTTTGTGTACTGTAAAATTGAAAATTTTGAACTATTGGTTTTAAAATTCTGAGCAGTTGCTTGGTATATGCTGGATTCTGAAGAACTGCAATGTTAAAACACTTTTTAAAGTTGGTATAGCTCTATCTCATTGCAGACGTAGTCCAGAGACCGTATGAATGCAATTCCGCCATGTGCCCTATCGGTGAGTTTTACAACCCCTAAAAGTCTTTACGATTTATTTAAAGATTCGCTTAAAAGTTTTTACTGTTTTTGTTTAATGATAGCTGGCAGTACCAACTGTTTGAGGTACTTCGAAGCTACGAAATGTCTGCCAACGTCTGCCCATTTGCAGTCATTCTGCCATTTCGACCGCAGAAGACTGCGCTGGAAAACATGATGTTTACTTAGAACACAGGCATTAATGTTTTATGAGGATGAAACTAATTCGATTGCATCCAATATTTTGTTATTGTTATGACAGTAAAAGTATGCCAAGTCTGCTGTAATGCTTGTGATCAAGGCATTAAGACGTGACTTCAATATTCGGTTGGAAAATAGTAAAATTATGTTTCAAGATGTACCTATCATTAGGATTAGGTACCTATTGTATTTCTAAAGACTGATATAAATTCCTAATCCTCTGATAAAATTATTTTGAGCTTAAATCGTCATCGACAGCTTCCAAAGCCCGTCAAAAACTTATTCTAAAACTTTATTACCAATCGACGTTTCCAGTGAAATTAATTACAGTTAGTGCTCAACTTCTATGGTAACTTCGTACTTTCCGAACCTAACAGACTGTTGAGAAATTGATTTATAAGGCAAAGCTCTATTGAAAACGCACGGTACAGACATTTAAATCTGCTGTTATTGTCGAACTTCACGTTTATTCAACTGTTAAATATTTTGTTTTACGCTATTATATTGTCTAGAATATACAGTACGGAGAGACGTGACGACCAGTAGTACTATTTGGCATTAGTTCACTAGTCTGTTTATACACGTGGTCAGAATGCACCACTTCTTTTTTTATCTATTATCAACGACAGTCCTTTTATAATTTTACTGTTTAGCACCGTTCTTCTCTCGCTCAATACCATAGTCTGTTACGCTGACCAAGATACACTTTGTATGTATGTATATGTTTCAAAAACATCATTATGTTTATAGTTTATGTTATGGTCTCATTAGACCATTGCTGCTTTTCATTAACAGAGCCTACATGCATGTAGAGAAACTTCCAGATATTAACAAGGTACTCGTGTTTGTAAGTAATATATCATTAAATAATATTAATGACGATAGCTCACTAGTACACTTCGGAGTTCGTAGGTTCCGAAGATTCTTCAGGAAATGCGCAATATATTGCAAACTACACCAGTTGTAAAATGTTCGCACTCACATCGTAATAAAGGACTGTGTGCATTATCCGAGTATATTTGTTAGGTCTGCCTCCTCCCACTTTAATATTCACACTCACCTTATAAACAAATATGTTCATTAATTCAACTGTTATGCATTCTTTGATATGTCATATATTGTACTGTTTCGTGACGGATACGATCGTAAATGTTCCATTTTATTTATTGCAAAGATGAAGCAAATGTGTCGACTATGCACAGTTTTGCAAGAAATAATTACATGAAAAACATCGATGAATATAATGTATTGACTCCTTAAAACGATATACAATAAATATTTTACGTCTAAGTTCCTCGATAGCTGTATATTTATTTGGTACATCCGTACCTCGGGACTTATTTTTGTTTTAACATACATTGTTGAGTTTAACCATAGCATTGTTGAACTCTATTCGTTAAATTAACTGTTGATTAAGTGTCATGAGTCTGATCTGGCAATATTCATGTTCTTGGTATATTTATAAACTCGTACATTTCTAATCACTAGATTACACTGATTACCATCAAAAATATTTGAAAGCAAACTAGCTTGACGCAAATTCTTTGTTAAGACTTTCTTAAGTAACTTATCGTACTATTGTGTATATTTATAGAACATTGTAGACCATACAAGAAAATATCAGGACATGTTAGAACACGTTAAGTAGTTTTGTAATCATCCTGTACTTTGTCTTCGAAATTTGAAATGATTACGAAAAATCGCAAGCGATAACCCGTTGATCGGATAACTTTTGGCAGATCGTTTGTTACCTGATAGTCTGGTCCACATTTTTTTTATTTTGTAAGTGGGTTTATAAACCGTACATAAATAGGCGTTTACGTTCCTGTAGGTACATATCTACGTATCTAAGAGCTGAGTTAACGTACGAGTGTACCTTGTGCCCTTGTACTTATGAGTAGTATATTATTAAAAGATAATGAAACACCATATTTGTTTAACTCTGCTTAGAAATAGCAGCTGCAGCGCTGGGGGTTTCGCGTGCCAAACCTGAGCGAACGCTCTATTAGTTTCTGAACTTAATTTTAAAGTTTATGGTTATCTATCGTGCGCCTTCAAATATATATCATATTAATATTTCAGATGTACACAAGTTACGAGTATATAGAATAAATGTTAATTGAAATCCTCATTCTAGATATATTTTTTGATTAAATTGCGGTCTCGTTTGTAATCAGCACCAAAAAAGAATTCTTGATTTATCGGCGAATATTACCTATATACATAAAAGAAATTAACTTAAAAGACGTCTCAAATTCCACGATGAGCAGTTAAAAAGTATTTGTGAAACTCAGTTGGGCAGTACGATTATATGAGTGTAGGGGTCTTCGGGGAATTTCCGACTAGGAATGTCAGAACGGGCGGTAAGTTACACCTACTGAGAATTCGTAAGCATTTACAGTTCTCTCATTGACTCTGAACACAATACGCTTACGAAAATAACGTAAAAATGAAATGTAGGTAATTTTGCAATGGTATCTATCATGTACGGTAGCGATTCCATGGGCTAACTTTTACCACACAATGACGCACATTTTCCTTGCACAATTTTTTTCCGTTATTAAATCGTTGCTTGTAGCTATGATCTGAGATGTCTTCAATCGTGTATTATTATTTTTGTAACATTTCTAAAAAGAGCTGATAACATCTCATTATTAGTTTTTTGGATTTCACTTAAATCACAAACTAAACAGTTTTCTTTCATATAAATAATTACTCATTTTATTAAAGTTCCCAGATCCCAATATACCAACTTTGCCGCTTCTTACAATAATTTATTGACTTTTTATCTGCACAATTGCAGTGGTTTGTAAGAAATGACCGAATATTCGATATAATAGGAGAAAAAAGTGAGTTAGGCGGTAGTTGGCCGGACTTTGAGTAATGGAACCACATTCGTAAGGCCGAACGCATATTGCGCCTGGAGAACTGGGCCATATGTGGAGAAGCGCTTAGCGATACAACAGTTTACATATGCAATATAATTAGTAATACTTACGAGAATAGCAATATCAAAAACTGATAAATTTCTTTGATTTAACACAGATAACAAAGGCACATGAAATAAAGAAAATATAGATTATGTTGCGTTTGTAATAGTTAAGACCAAGCCACGCTGGAGTAGCATTACGTACTATGTTCCAGGATTTCGGCTGTTGTGGCAAAATCTGTGGCCAGAAGTAGGACGTAAAATTTTGCAGCCTTATACTATTTATGTAGTAAACTACTCCGTCATAATTAAAGATGTGTTAGTAGTTGTAAATATTGCAATAGACAATATTTTACGAATTGTTTTAAATTTTAAAATTAATTTATTTTAGAAATAATTTATCAAGTGCGTTCATTTTCTAGACTTTGTTCGTCTGCTTTGCAAGTAGTACTATTGAAAAAGAAATAAAACGAAAACCTTCAACATCCATTCCACATGACATAAGGATGAATGGAACTAATGTGACAAAAAGTGTTACTAACATGCTTAAAGGAAAATTGCGAGACGAAGGAAAATATGAGTGAATTTTATGAAATTTGATATAAATCAATAATGTGGTAAATTTTCTATGAATTAAAAACCGAACCGAAGTAATCCAACCGTAAATCAACAAGAGAAAAGAGAAATTATGAATGATAATACATCATAAATGAAAATAATTCCAATTGTCCACTCTACAGCTCTCCGTGTTCCACGAGACCATGCCTCAGCAGAATTTCACAGCAACGTAAGCCATTTTCATTTTGATCAGTCACTCCATTTATCAGTCCATCTAATTATTGTCCTAACAAAAATGTTTTGACCTTTCTAATAAAAATAAAGTTTGTCCAAAACCGACCAGTCATTGTAAAATTTCCATATAATTTATTATATGTATACTTAGGAACTACTTCACTCAAATAGTTTTTGATATAGTATTGTTGAAAACTATAATCAAGACTTGTTATCCCTACTTATAAAAAACCGCGATTTATTGTTACAATGTACAGGTTTGTATACAAGGCAAAGTTTGTATACAAGTCATTGTAAGCCAGGCCATATTGTCGTTTTTCTGTCTTATCTCTTAATGTCTACTTAAAACTTCTTTTGTCTTGTTAAATCATTTTGCACATGTCAAAATAAGAGCAGTAATCATTTTTTACATGCGAAACCTCGACTGATAGTTCATCTTTTTTAGTGCTATTTTAATAAAGCAAAAAAATATGTTTTAGTTACGCTTTCTATTTAAATCAGAAACTTATAAAGCAACGTTTCCGTTACAACTTTTCGGTCGTCAAGTAATAAAAGTTATACGCAGGAAAAATATCAACTATAAATCCTTTACCCGGCGACGATACGTACCCTATTACTTTAAAAACTATTTTCCAAAATAGAAAATAGAAAAGGTTCTCTATTGTAAAGCTGGGAACTACACAAGTTAAAGCCCGCTACCATACAAGTCACCATTAACAATGAGTAATACATCGCTTTTCGTTAGACTCCATTGCTAGTTCGCACCAGACAAATGGTCTGAACATACGCTTGATTTAACATCCCCCGACACTTGCTCCACCGTCTGAGGTGGGAGATGTTTTCTCCCACACTTATGTAATTGGAATTGTATTGGACACAATCATACAAAATATAATCTATGTGCGGTGCCTCGAAACAATACTAAGCCAGAACATTTGTGAGACAACTACGCAATAAATATACATATACTTGAAATATAAAAAAATAAAAAATTAAATTCATAGATAATTATAAACGCACACAAATGCATTATTCAACACTGCCGTACTTCATATACACACACTGTAAAACACGACATACATATTAACATTTTAATATCGTTATTTGTCGTAACAAAACCTCATGATCTTTGTAATAAAACTATATGCAGCATAGATAAGTTAACATGAAAAGGGACCGTCTCATACATGTGCAGAATAAAGTCACGTTCTTATGTTATCTTTAAAACATATAATGTAAATATATACACAGATTTACCCATATAAAACTCTTAAGCCAATTAAATGAGTTCGTTTTGTTCACGTTCTGGCTGTATGAGCTTACGTACCTTTGCCTTCACTGCACGAGAGCTTATTATTTTTAAAAAGTTTTACTAACAAATAGTATTGTTTCCATGTTATCGAATTGAATTATTATATTTTTTAATATTAGGTACTATAGAATTTAACGCAAATCGTGGAATTACATACGTGTGCATTTAGATATTTTAGCATTATTTTATCTTACGTGTTACGCTATTTGTTTTTTCCAGTTATCTGTCACTCTGTTTTTTTTGTAGCGCCAAGGTAACAATTGAATTAAAAACAGTCGCATACTGATAAATTTCCATGTACTATGGGAAAGACACTGAGTTTTGTAACACATAATTACTAACACATAATTTTAAAGAATTTCGTCTACCCACTACACTATGGTGTATCGTATTTCTTTCTAAGTAAATAAAAACGTGAATTATTCTTAAGAACCAATAAAGGGTTCTATTAATGATACCCTTAGACAGATAAACTGCTAGGAAACAGTAAAAGTTTTCAATACCCATTTTCACATAGAACATTCCCACCCGATTTATTTACGGAACTCCTTCCGTCCATCAAAGGGACAAGTCTCTTTAAAATTTCATTTCATCAATTCAAGTGTAAATGGGGCCTTGGCACAAAGGTCGGGGCTAAGTAGATCAATTCGACCACCTGATTCTATGCCGCCCCAATTTGCGTAAATTTGACATTCAGCTTCCTCTGCACTGGGTGCAGTTATAAACACGCTTCTGACTTTGAACGATGCTAAACAATCAATAAACACTGTCATGTGATTTTAGTGACATCTTGTTCATAGATTCATCACATGTTGTTCTTAGATCACATTCACAGATTTTACTCCGTTGCAACTACATAAATGAGATGTAAAATCAGATATTGAAACCCTTTGTAAGCACTCATGACGATTTTTGGCCTATGGAGATCATGTTAAGCATTCGGTACAGTTCGCATAATTCCGCTTGAAACCTCTAGAACAGCGACGCACTCAAATGTATTTAATCTATAAACATAATATACTACACTATAATTAATTTATATACATTATTGATATACACTCCTATATTGATATACATATATTCCTTTTGCCTTTGATTAATAAATCTTAGTTACTAGCAACTTTCTTAAATTCTGTTGTATATGGTATACAGAGATCGAAGACCTATAATAATAAATAGCTAGCTATGTACTTAGATTTCTCCTTCTGTGAAGTGAAATAATCTTTATTATACACAGAAAATGCTCATTCATAAGTGAGACATTGTTGAATATTAATAATATGTTTAGTGATAGCAGCACATAACAATGATATCATCTAATGGTTTCTGAGTAGGAATATTTATAAGCCCAGAAAATTTTCCAATTAAATACTGGTTAAAAACAAAGGCAACATATGGCACTTATGTATCATAAAAAAGAATGTAATCCGAATACATATACGAATAAACAATTTTGGGATATTTGAAATACTAGTTATCATTTAAAATCATGTTTTGTAGTGTAGTAACTAAACTTTATCAATATAAAGGTCAAATGCCTTAAATTAAAAAATGCTCTACATTTCACGACACAAAGGCTAAAACAGAATAAAACAGTAACGATATTTCTCAAAACATTTATGGTTTTATAAAATCAACTATAGGCTAAAGTCAAGAACTTATTTTGTGATGCTTATAATGAAATATATTTCGCGTTGAGGCTCTAAATGAATAATATGTGATGATTTAGCAATCATTTATTAAAATATTTCCCTTCACGTGAATATCAATTATGAAAGAAGCCTTAGTGGCTGTACGAGTAGCGTAAAATGTACAAGTAAATTTCTTAAGTCACGAGAGTCGGCAGCTCCGAATGGGCTCGAACCTCATTAGAATTTAATTTAGCTCGAGTAGATAGTCTTCGTGGGTAGAAATGCGATTTTGCCATCAAGCGAAATAAAAGATTCAGCGGAATTAGCATTCGTTTGGATTTTTCTGAAGCTTTTCTTTTAAGCACTTGTTCTGTAATGGTTCCCCGTTACCACGAGAGCACTTCTTAATTGAAACAATCACAACTACTAGAAGCAAAATGGTGGCGTACAGGTCTTCTTCATCATCAAGTTCTAAGTATATTAATCTAAAATACTAAGTCTACTTGATAATATTAAGCTTTCTGAACTTGTATGTTTCAGCCCTTTTAGTGGTGCAATCCTACCACAGACAGAAAATATGTATGGATAATTATCATTTCTCTTAATACTTGTTATAATAACCTGTGGCTGTGTACATATAATGTATATATCTACTCGTAGTCCCACTCATAATTATATCTACGTCTAGTCCTCGAAAGTAATTAATAGATTTTTGTAAAACCTTAAACTTAGAATTATTAAGTGATTATAAATTTAATAAAAAAATTAGAATTTATGGAGCATAGAAAACATTATAAATGTGGATTTAAAATCTTATTGTCTCATTTCTAAACGAGAATAAAGATCAAGTCAAGAAAGAAACTTAAGCAGTACTTACAACAAAAAAGAGTAGAAATAATTGGGTGTAAATTAATTAAAGTAAATAATGACACGCATAAAACGGCATTGAGATTTCGCTTATTCATAAACGCACCCGTCTTTTGTACCTAGAGAGTAATATTCATTTCTGAACTGGCTTTTTGATCGGGGGACTTTGATGAGATAAATGAGGGCGGCTTTTATATATTATTCCAGTGGTAACAGATTCCGGGGCAGTTATTATAATAATATGAGCCATACATATGATGGTCCATATTACTGCAGATGTTTTGGTTTTAGAATTTGAAATGTAATTAAATATTTTTATTTAAACATTCGTAGTTCCTACCGCGTTGATGATGTAGGAAGTTCCAGACAATAATAGGAGGTTAAACGGGCTCAGGTTATGTTACGATATCTCAGAGCACATCATGCTTAATAGCACAGTTCATAAACATATCAAAATTTAAGATATGGCATCTTTGCAATATACCATTGTCTTACCTACTTGTCGTAAGATAAATGGTCAATTACGTCATCTTCGTCTAGATGGCGTTGTACCTACTGTTTCTGGATTGACACCTCCAAGAACATTTACTGTTCCTATTAGTTTTTGTCACTCCTGTCTGTCAAAGAATATCGCGTTAGCCTACTCAAACGGTGCAATCTCAATTTCTACAATTTTCCGAATTTTACTATGAGTTCTTAAAGCTGTTTGTTTCCCTTCAGCTATTGTGACTCTAATTTCCAGTAAATGGCACTTACAAGAATATGTTCTTCAATCATGAGTTTGGTACTTCATAGTTCTTGGATTAAAGGAAGGCAGATTGTTGTAAACATTTTTGTTACCTCGGATCACTACACATAAAGGTAGCCTCTACATTCAGTAGTCACATGACGAAAAAATTATTTTTAATTGTTGACTGAAAACTACATTTCGAGTTTTATTTAGCAATATTGTTCTGCCTTTCATACGCTAAAACGTTTTCTTTACCGGATTTGTATTTCGCGCAGGGAACTCTACTGACCTTATTAAATTCTCACGCCAGATGCAACTGCTCTCCGCGCCACTTGTGCATACGAAAACACAAAAGAATGCAATTTCGCGCTCCCCACAAAGCGTACAAGCGTTTAACTCTATTCTTAATATTCTTATTTTTGCATGAATACTAATAAAGCGAGAGTTTATTTTTGTTCAATGCCACTGACGCTGCCGTTTTAATAGCTAAAACAATTAAATTGATGTCGCACATGAAATACTTGCCTCTTGATGGTACGCAAGCAAGCAATTGGTTGCGAAAGTTTGTCAACTTCTGGGGTTTTAACAACACATGGCAGTACTTAGTGTAATAAAACCATCAATACTAAAACCGTCTTGCTAAGTAATATAATATTTTTTTATGTTCATTGACTACACTGGCATGTTAATGAAATCAAAATATGAAAGGTGCAATTTTGAAAATAATTTTATTTTACTAAATGTGACACATATTATAGGTAATAGGTGAATAATATAAAGACTTAAATATATAGACATAGCATTGAATACGTATGTATATATTGCATGCATGTAAGGGGCGTAATATTGTATCCTAATTTTGAAACTGTTATTTATCTTGAGGACTAAAATACATAAGTTTATCAGCTTTGTATTTTTATAAATTGTTTTATTCATAACCAGTTTATCACTATGGTTACGATGCAATCAAACATTTTGAGCGATTAATTTTGTTTTTGTGCAATTTATATTTTTCACCCAAAATTAATCGGCAGACGTAGAGCAGTGATATTAGACCAAAATAATACTCCGGATAAAATATATCCAGTTTATAAATTAAACGATATGATTTATAGACCTGACCCAACCTTTCGGGTCTTACCCATGGGGCCTGTAAATTCTTATAATTGAATCGCTTTTCTTCTTATATGTACCTTCAGGCCAAAGCCGAAAACAGACATTGTTTTAACTGTACGCCCAACGCATTGTTTTTTTGTTGTATAAAGATTAACACGTATTTTCAGAATTGTTTCCCTTTTTAAAAAATCTTACGATTATTTTCTCTTTTTCAAAAATCACGTGTTAATTAGGAGAATTAAATAGAATATCGCCGTCAATTAATCGTAACTATGCTGCAAGTTGTACAAATAACTAATGTTAAATAAAATACCCATCAAAATCTGTCATTCTTTATGTACATACCTACTTTAGTTGATAAAAAATAAAACTGAATTTAACAAACAAATTTACTGTATCCACGTTTTCATATTAAAAATATTGATTAAAAAATAGCAAAATAAAATTTCAACGAATATTTCACCGGAATTTATTGTATACTTGCTTAGGATTTTCAAGGTTTATTTAGGGTTGGAACATTTTAAACTAACGAAACTAAATGAGACGGCCCGGGCGAGACAGCGACTGGAGATCGTTGTGGGGACAATAGTTTTGCTTGAAACTTTAAATAAATACTCACTTAATAACTTTTGGTGATAATTTTGATGGACAATTAAATTTTTTTTAGCGTACTATTTTTTTTTTACGATACGTACGCATTTTTTACGATGCCTTTATTTTACAGACTTTTAATTTTTTTTTGTTTTTATATAGAAGTAGGCATGTGGTTGGCTGCAATCCCACCTTGATAAATATATTTAGACGATATCTAAATATATTTATGACTATTTAACGTTAAGTGTTATACATAACACTGGCACTAGCGAATTATATGAAGCTGTTACTCAACTTCCTATAGTTGCGTGATGACATCGTGTCTGAGTACCATACTTTGCTGACCAGCGGTTACATGAACCAAAACTGCTATAATAATGGGGTGACCGTTTGCTGAGGCCAGTAAAAATTGTTCGAAATAAGTAATATGCCACTGTCCATGTGAACAAGAATGACTCGCGAAACTCTGGCATGGCACATGCCGACCTTTCCTAGCAACAACACATTTTTATTAACGAAAAACCACTACTTATGTAGGTACGTGCCGTCAGTAACGCCACGTAATTGTGAATATTGCATCCTAATCACTATCATGTCATTGGTTTTAAAATTAATTAATTCTTTCCGTCCATACGAAAGCCGTGTCTACACTTTTAAGTGTCTATCACGCAACACGTTGACCTCTGAAGAATTCCAATAAAACTTTTTAAACTAAGTGGAATCCCATTAAATATACTTTCTCATTGACTTCAATCTGTAATGTAGCGAGCCGTTCGAGGAGAGGCGAGTTCGCCGTTGTGTGACAAATTAGATTCTTCTTGCACTTGCTAATGGTAATTATCTGGAATTCTTAATGGAAAAGATAAATTTGAATAAATTTAAATTACTCAGCTGGATGGAGAATTTCTATTGCACTTTATCTAAAAAGCTTTTACACTTCATAAGGGGTATGCGTCTTTCAGAGACTACTTCTGTAATTTAAGCAGGAATACTGCAATGTATTGTAATGCTATTTAATAGTAGAAAAAATATACAACCATGGTTCCCAAGTTGAGAAAAGAGCTTATTGATGCGACCTTTAAATCTATCCGCGAGTTTAACTATACAAATATAGTTGTATTATTCAATGCAATAACTGTTGAATGGAAGCGTTTATAAAATAAAATGTCATTAAATATTTTAATTTCTACATAGAAAATCGTCGTTCGTCCTCTTCATTCATTCGTTAATTCCGATATCCTTTCATTGCAGTCAAGCATAGAGGCGGCTGTGCTAAATGTTTTGGAACGTGACACAAATTCTATGTTCTCACTAACGATACCAATCTAACTGTCGCTTAATAGAATTTAAAGTTAGCCTATTTACACCTTTAACCCACGAAGAGAAGACAAAATTTAGAGGTAGCCAAAGACCCTGTAAAAAGGGTCAGTCGGTTATAAAGCCACTAGTAGTAATTAATTTCGAGTTTCAATTTTAATACGTTATAAAGGGATAGCGAAAGGCGAGTTGGTAGTTCAGTGCCTTCGACACACGGTTAGTGAGAATGGACAATATCTACATAAACTAAACCCTTAATGTTATATTGATAACATTGCGGTTCAAAATGGACATGACATTTCCCAAATATATTTTCTAATTACTAATTCCTGCTATGAACAGATATATCTGGTTCGCCTTTCTTAATTTAAACTCCCAAACAAGCCGACTGACTATCTGCTGTAAGTCGTCATCTTCGTTGATGGACATGTGCAACACCAGAGGGGTTGCTAATCCGTTGTCAGTATTTAAGAGGACTTCTTTTTTAAGAACATAAGTTTAAGGGACTCTGGAAATACATCGACAGGCAGTTCATTTCACATCTTACAAAGTTACAAAGCAGGTAAATCCTTTTCATGACTATGCGCTTGAATGATAAAAGGAAATAACATAATATATTATAAACGTTATAGCTAGTATACTTTAAAATTATACAATTACTCGACGCCCAAGTTGCTTTTATGTATCGTCTGTAAATGAGGCTGCGGATATTCCAGCTTCATTTCTAAGCCTCGTATGTTAACTTGTTTTTCTGTTTGCACCCATAAGGCCAATGTGTGTCTGAAACTTTGAATTTAATTTCATTTCGAGCAATCCCTGTCCTTTATTCAGCGCACATTCCTGTAAATGATTTTGTAAACTCTTCGAACTCCTATTTTGATATAACTTAACATATATATAACATTTATTTTGTAGCTGTCTTATTAACTCTTTAAATATAGATACGTATAGCTTTTATTCGAATCGTTTAGTTGTTGTTATTAATATGTACTCAAATAGTAACCTAATAATCTTGAAGCTTTAGAAATCTGCCTCTATTCCAAGTGTTCAGTGGACTTCAAATACGGTCCTGCTTTAACAGTAAAGGAAGAAAGAACCAGGAATCCTCCACCTTTTTTTAAACAATAACCTCTAAGACCCCTGAAATTTATTTAACACTGCCAATGTTGTGAATAGATCCGTTTCCAAAAGATACACGATATAGGGATCGATGAGGGAAATTCCCGAAAGTTCCGTGTAGTTCAGATGTGCTGATGAGCATCACCTGTGTAAGATCTTTTTAAACCATTTGAAATCTAACAAGGTTTATTATTATATTACTTTAAAAACCGACTAATCTATTTCTAAGCAGCTCACTTATTTTCTGTAATGGAGAATTGCCCTAGTAATCTGGCAATACTTGTCACTATTGAAGTTAGATAGTATTTCGGGAAAGTTAGATTGTAATGTAAAGTTAAATATGCGAAAGCTGCCTATTTAGCTACAAAATGCATTCATTTCAAAGCGAATTTGTTACATGTATATATGTATAATACGACGCTACGAGTATGTATACATTTCTTTTGTCTAGACAGCATAGAGCGACATCTGGCCAAGTGTGGTCACGTGCGGTATCTGTCCTAAACTCTAAATGTGTCTGCACATAATCACTTTTTGATTTCGTTATGAATTCGTAACAGTCAAATCGTTGTGTCTGATTCAATTTGGATAGATTTTTTTTTAATTTAGTATGTTATGACTGTAGAACGTATAGCGTAGTTAAGACCGATTAAATATTCAAGATATTAGGACATCCGAATGAACTAGTAGAATTATTCAAGGTACGATCTTAGAATAGGAATGAACGATTTGGAAACACTTGTACCTTCGTATTTGGGCGTTTAAATTATTATTTATTTTAAGCATTGTATCGTAGATCTTTATTTGTGCTTGATTAATCTTATCAGATATACATAGTAAACAATTAGTTAATACAATTTAATAATTCTAAGTATCTCCATCCAACATAATATTTAATATAAAATACTTTATTCTTTTTAACACTATTATTATTGTCATTAAGGTATATTATTTAATGCTAAAGTCAACTATAAAAGTTACATGACATGGTAATAAATACAAATTTAGTTTTAGTATACTTTTTCCCCTTAAAGGAAAAGTAACGAAATATATTGTAATTTATTTGCTTTTTCCTTGTCACTGTAATTTCTTTATTTCTAAGTTCGAAAGCTGTACAGGCAGTCATATACCTACTTGTTGCTGCTGGTGGCAACTAAATATAAATTCGGAATGAAAACAGAACTCTGGGACTTAACCAGAGGCCGGAAGAAATTGAGCCGGCATTAGGACGTTAATTGGTCGCAGTCGAAATTAATGGTCTCGACTGTACATTACTAAATCTATTTGTATCGGCACACGAGGGATGTTTACTTCGTACACATTTACCGACCTTATCGATCAAAACGATTAAATAAATTTTTCTCTCGAC